>JASDQU010107291.1:151034-175682 GCA_032191745.1 Picea mariana | reverse complement strand
ATTTTCATTCTTATAATTAAGTAAAAGAGTCGGTCAAAAACCCATTGGACACAAACAGAGGGCGCATGGCCACGGTGGTATAAATCAAGGACCCTTGGTGTTAACCTCTACCTCGATCTACTCTGGAATGATGGGAGAGATAACATAAACTCTGACTACTATTACAGAAAGTAAAATTTCTCTTAAACACACTCATGAAACCTGTGTTTCCCTTTTAAAAAATTAGGATTTGATAGTTCCATAGGGTCTTACCTAGTAAACGGAGGTTGTTGTTGACTTCACCAATGAGGATTGCAGAGGTGATAACCCTTTCCTGTGCAACAATGCTCAGTACAGAACCTCCTCTATGAAAACAAAAGAACAAGAATGAGACTGCCAAAACCCTAGAGGGACGATCACCACCCTTAACCATTCGAATGTACAAGCCATGTGCTAGGGCTTGGATGGGGCATCAGGATTTGGAAGAATAAGGGGACGATGCATCGGGACTAAGGCCAATTAATTCCAGGTCAGAGTCTTAACTTCCCCTGACAGATGCACCTGCCTTCTTTAAATGTGGAAGATACGTAGTTTAAACAATAGTATAACCATGATTGTCCAGTGTACATGATCGATCGTTACACCTCCACTCTCTGAAGTGCTCCTCTTGTTACACCAACATAACAAGGAGGGTAGTTAGTTAGTTACGCATTGATCTAAGTGGGGCAAGTCGGGAAAATTGTTCATTATGGCGGAAGACACCAATCGTATCATAACCAAAACATAACATCAAAGAGAAGTGCTTTGTTACCCACCCTTAATTTCACCTTTAATAACCATAGTCATCCTAGTACACACTTAGTCCTAATGTCGACTCATCTAGGTAAGGGTATAGGTAATTAATGTTAGGGTTATAACATGGTGCATGCAAAGTCCACTCTATCCCAACTCCCTTAATTAGGAAAGTGGAAATACAATCCTTGCGTATGGGAAAATAAATCTAAGTATCAACATTTATATAACATGGTATAGGGGTTTAGGAAAAGGCCTATTTTTCATTGAAACTTCTCTTCGTGTTAAATTAATATATCAAAGGGTCACTCCAAGACAAAAGGAGATGAAAGCACCCATCTTATGAAAGGATAATGTCCCTAGGAATTTTTTTTTTTTTTATGATAAATTTGAGGTTTATTACATATGGTATCAGAGCAAAAGTTACAACACTGGGCCCGAACAGGACCACTGTAGTGTTTAGTTTATACTTTGTTTTAGATAAAAAAAAAAAACTAATAAATGGTGTGGTTACAAACATAAAACTTTCTCTGTTTGGTGAATAAGTATGGAAGCTCAAGACAATGCAGAAAACTAGATGGAACAAAATCCATAGAAAATACCTCCCAGAGATACAAGGCAGAATAGTGATGGACGCTCACCCACAGAAGTGTTGGAAACAATGAGGAACTTGATTGTTGAGCTACAGATCTTTAAAGCCGACAATGAAAAATTGAAGAAGGCACAACAAGAATAGTAGGAGATAAACGAAGTTCTGCTGCGTAGTATAGTGACCAAGAAAATCTGAAAAGACAATAATAACGATGAAGAAGTCAACAAGAGCGCATCCAAGAACTTAGGGCTAGAACCAGAAAAAGGAGACAGTTCATCTGAAGGAACACCTCTAGCTGAGGATGGAACAAAAACTGACAGAAAAAGAAAACAAGTAGACCACCTTGAAGGAGAATTCAAAAAGATTAAACCCGCTACCTTTGACGGGGAATCTAGGACGGGAGAAGAAGCAAAGGCATGGCTATTGGACATCAAAAAGTATTTCCAAATCTATAATTATTCCAACAACATGAAGGTCAGGATGGCCATCTACAATCTGAAAGGGAAGGCCAGTATTTGGTGGCAAGATCTAAAATTTGCCAAGGGCCTAAAGGAGAAACAGTTGGAATGGTATGACTTTAAGAAGTATTTTAAGAAACAATACCTTTCAGAAAATTATTATGAAATAAAGAAGAAGGAATTTTACGAGTTACGACTCGGAAAAATGACAATGAAGGATCTTATAAATACATTTATGGATCTGCTAAGATTTGTACCATACATCCGGGAGGATAAAGTAAAAATTGAGCAATTTCTAACTATCTACCACAGTCCTACAAGGACATGATTGAGTTTGATAACCCCATATCCTTAAGTGAAGTATTCAAAAAAGCACAGATGTGATACGATCAATATAAATAGTGGGCAAAGTTTCCCAAAGCCTGGAAAGACAAGAAACAAGATCGAATGAACCAGTGGAAGAAGGGATACCAGCCAGCTCCTTATCAGAATACAATGAAGAGTTTTCCAAGAAGGGATATTCACTCCAATCCTTCAAATGCTCAAGGCAGTGGGAAAAAAACAAACCTGGGAGAAAAGAGGTTTGGGGACAAATTTCGCGAGCCATTGAAGTGTTGGGAATGTGGAGAACCTCATCTCAAGAGGAACTGCCCACGTTTGAGTTCAACAAATAGAACTGTTGTTCATAACCTGGAAGAAGCCTTGACAGTGGGAGATATGGGCAGGAGCCTACATCGGATAAATGCAGTCGTCGATGGATGACAAGATGACCACTAGTCCTCAGTGGTGGAAGTTGAAGGTAAAATCCAGGACACTCAAATTTCTGTTTTAATTGACCCTGGAGCAACATTAAGCTATATTACTCTGAAAGTAGTATAGTCAAACAAACTTAAGAGACTGAAGAACGCAAAATCATGGCTTGTGCAACTAGCGACAGGTGCAAAAAAGAAAGTGATTGACTACATTTTGGATTTTGAGTTCATCCTAGATGGTCAAACTATAAGGATCGATATGAACATCCTACCACTAGGATCTTATGATATGATTATTGGGATGGAATGGTTGGAATGACACAAAGAAATATTAAATTATTATACAAAGATACTTAGCTATAAAGATGATTCTGACACCACCAGGACAACCCAAGGTATACCAAAATCGGTATCAGTCACACGAATTTCAACGATGCAACTAAAGAAATGTGTGAGAAAAGGATGTCAAGTTTATTCCATCCAAGTGACGAGTCTAGCAGAAGAGAACGACAAGCCAAAGTTGGAAGACTTTGTCGTCCTATGTGATTTCAGAGACATGTTTGTAGATGAGATACCAGAATTACCCCCTAGAAGGGAAATAGACTTCTCCATAGATCTGCTACCCGGTTCTACCCCTATCTCAAAGGCGCCTTACTGGATGAATCTACCATAACTGACAGAATTAAAAATACAATTACAGGAATTGTTGGACAAAGAGTATATCAGACCATGTGTGTCACCTTGGGGAGCACCAGTCCTCTTTGTGAAAAAGAAGGATGATACTCTAAGATTATGTATCAAATATAGACAACTGAACAAAATGACTATTAAGAATAAATACCCGTTACCAAGGATAAATGATCTGTTCGATCAAGTAGTGGGGGGAAAGATCTTTTCAAAATTAGACTTACAATCCAGTTATCATCAAGTTCGTCTAAAAGATGAGGACATAAACAAAACAACATTTCAGACAAGATATGGACACTATGAGTTTGTAGTTTCACCTTTCGGACTCACTAATGCCCCAACCACGTTTATGTGTCTAATGAACGGTATTTTCAGTAAGTAATTGGACAAATTCGTGGTAATATTCATCGAAAATATCTTGGTCTATTCAAATATGGAGGAGGAACATGAGGAACACTTAAGAATAGTTCTGCAAACGTTAAGGAAGCACAAACTATACGCCAACTTCGACAAATGTGACTTTTATCAGAAGGAAATACAATACCTTGGGCATGTAATTTCAACAGAGGGCATTGTCGTAGACCCAGAAAGGACGAAAGCCATTATGGAATGGTCGATACCTAAACATGTAGTAGATATATGGTCGTTCATGGGAATCACCGGATACTACCACTAGTTTATAGAAGGGTTTTCCAAGATAGCCTACCCTATAACATCATTACAAAAGAAAGGAACCATGTTTAACTGGTCAGAGAAATGTCAAGATAGCTTAAACAAACTAAAGGAATTCTTGACAACAACACCCATATTAAAAGTAGCAGACCCAGATAAAGACTTCATGGTATGTGTTGATGCAAGTAAAGAAGGGCTAGGTGGTGTCCTAACTCAGGAAGGACATGTTATTTGTTATGATTCCTGGAAATTAAAAGAACACGAGTGAAATTACGTCACTCATGACTTAGAATTGGCAACAGTAATACACGCCTTAAAGATGTGGCAACATTACATAATGGGTAGAAGATTCCTATTATTAACGGACAACAGTGGGGTGAAATACATGTTTAACCAATCAGATCTTGACGCAAGGCAAGCAAGGTGGTTATCCTTCTTAAGCGAATTCGACTTTGAAGTTAGACATATCAAAGGTAAGGAAAACAAAGTAGTAGATGCTTTAAGTAGAAGAATCCAAGGGTTATTTGAGATGAACATTAGCAGAGAAGAAAGTGATATGGAAGAAAGAATAAGGACGATAGGTATTGATGATAAAAACTATACCAAAATGATGGAAGAATTTCCAAATATTATTGTGAACTCAGATAAATCAGATCTAAGTGTCGACGAGAAGGGATTGCTACGATTTAAAAACATACTTTACATACCAGCTTCAGTAGGGTTAAATGTGACAATATTGGACGAAGTGCATAAGAAGCCGTATTCCGACCACCCAGGGTACCAGAAAACAATAACAACACTCAGGAAACTATTTTATTGGCCTAATATGAAAGGAGAAACAGCGGAATACTTGGCTAGATGCCAAGATTGTCAGCAGGTTAAGGTCAAGCACCAACATCCAGCTGACCTCTTACAGCCATTATCAGTACCAGAATGGAAATGGGAGACTATATCACTCGACTTTATAACAGGTTTGCCTAAAACTCAGAAATAGAATGACTCTATCATGGTTGTAATCGATAAACTCAGTAAGTCTGCACACTTTATTCCAGTAAATTCTACTTTTAAAGATATAAACATTGCTGAAATATTCATGAAAGAAATCTTTAGACTGCATGGTATTCCTAAAATGGTGATTTCAGATAGAGATGTAAAATTTACCTCTGCCTTTTGGAAGGAATTGTTTGCAGGGCTCCATACCAACCTGAATTTTAGTACAAGTTATCATCCACAAACGGATGGACAGACCGAAAGGAAAAACCAAATCATAGAGGATATGCTCCGCATGTATGTAAGAACAAAACCAAACAAGTGGGAGGATTATATACACTTGGTAGAATTTGCGTATAACAATGGGTACCAAACTTCAGCAAAATTGAGCCCTTTCGAAGTATTGTACGATAGGAAGTGTACAACTCCAATTAGTTGGGATAACCCGGCTGACAGACTCATGGTCGGACCCGAAATGCTCCAAAAAATGGGGAACATGGTTAGAAAGGTACAACAAAACTTGAAAGAAGCACAGGACAGACAGAAGAGTTATGCAGATCAAAAAAGAAGACACTCGGAATTTCAAACAGGAGACCATGTTTATTTAAAAGTCAAACCCCAAAAAATCTCGTTAATGTTAGGGAACTGTGCCAAGTTGGCACCCAGATTTTGTGGGCCCTTTGAGATACTAGCTCGAATTGGACCCGTAGCATACCAAATTGCACTTCCATCTAATCTAAGAATTCATAATGTATTTCATGCTTCATTGCTGAAAAAGTATATTAATGACCCTATTCATATGATTGATTGGAACTTGGTGCAGGTGGAACCCGAAGGAGAGTTCCAGGTGGAACCCCTGTGCATTCTGGACCGGAGAGAAATAGCACTTCAGAAAAGAGTTGTCGCTCAGGTCAAGGTGCAATGGAAGCACTTTAGTCCTGAGGAGGCCACTTGGGAGTTGGAAGGAGATTTGTGGAAATCTCATCCAATCCTGTTCCAAGAAAGGAACAAACACTGAGGACAATGTTTTATTTAAGGGGGAAAGGATGTCACATCCCCAATATATATATATATATATTTAGAATTTAAATTGCTGGAAATTTATTTCCTTTTTTATAAAATTCTAAATTGGAATTTTTTTTCCATTTATGGCAATTCTAAAATTCGAATTTATAATTGTAATAAATGATTTTGACTGTTGGGCAGAGATCTGATTTGTCCCAACTAGATATTGGACTATGAAACGTGTATGAAAAACATAATATTTTATATTAATTGTAGGAAGGCAAATGGAACAGCCATGTTAAAAGTAGTTGACCATGACTCCATGAGTGGGGAACATGTTGGAACTACCCTTGGGCTGATTTTTACAAGTGGAAAACTAATGATTTGGCCGTTGGAAACCCCTAAAAATCAGGGATTTAGGAAGCTGCTAAAATCCCAAGGAAGGGAAAAGATCTAGGAAAGTTACAAATAAGCATACGTGAGGAGGCGTGACACTGCTAAGTATGCTGGGGAAGGAGTCTAGTCTTTGGTTTTTCCACTTGCTGTTATGAAAAATGGAAGGGTGTGAGGCAAGGAGAAAAGAGACTGAATTGAAGGACTGTGTTGTAGAGGGATTGCCAAGCTCACCCTTATGGACTCATGGTCAGGCTAGGGGGTGAATCGAGCAAGAAATTGTGGCTGCTCGGTTCTACGGTTGGGAGGAACGTGGTTGTTCCCTTTGTTTTCTCCACAAGATAGTTAAGATATGTTACTCTAAACTCCATCTGTCTGAATGAATCTTTTATTAGATATAGCATTCATGTTATAGTTATACATAAAGGAGTTCTATTTTTTTGTGTAAATGATCGTATAACTGCTGTAAGTCTTTTCCTGTACCTAAATAATTCAATAATTCTACCTCTTTTGGACGAATTGGTTGTTTTTTTAATGGGATCCTTAATGATGGTATTCATGCAATAGCCTAGACAATGGCTATTCGAGAATTCAGTAAATAGAGTGTAGGATCTAATTGTAGATTTATTTTCTGGAAGTCATTTTTTTATTTTCAAAAATATATAGAACCAAATACCTAACAGTGAACGGATAGAATTAATATATGCGTACATAGAATTCCAAACTTTAAACAGAGTGTGTGTGTATATATATATATATATATATATATATATATATATATATATATATGTTTTTTTAAACAGAGTGAATACATATATATAGGCTTCAAACCTTAATAGAGTCGAATATACACGAACAGAGAGAAATAAAGAATTATATATATAGGTTTCCAAACCTTAAAAGGATTCGAATAAACATGAACAGAGTGAATACATATATATAGGTTTCAAAATATTAACCAGAGTCGAATATACACATCAATGAATGAACAAATCGAACATATATATGCATAAGTGTATTCCAACCCTTAGAAAAGAAACACATAGTCGATTAGGTAACACGACATAAACATAGTTATATTGACATATTTCTATAATTCAAACTGAAGAGAGTCAAACATGTGTCAGTGCACGAACATAACCATTACATGCTCACATAAGTTCAAACTTTAAACAGAAACGAATATTTAACAATGAGTGAACAATACTAAACTATGCTTTTATTTCCATTTTGTAAATTTCAATCAAGGGGTTGAAACATAAGGGAGTGAAACAAAATTCAGGGAGTAGGACTATCCTAAACGGGACGATTTATTCATGCTAGCATTGCTACTATAGGGAAGAAAATCAATAACTTCGCCGATACATCATTAACATAGACACTTCCTAATTATCTTATGTGCAGAAAGAATACAAGAAATTCAGGACTGTGGCATTTTCCATTATAGAATAAATAGCAAACAATTGCTTCATTTTTGTTAGAAAAGTTTTCCAAGAAAAGTCCAATTAAACAGTTTCTATAACAGAAGACTACATAGGCTGTCATCAACAAGATCCAACAATAATGGCCAATATGACTAGTAAATTGTTCCGAATACAATGAATCACAGGGGTAATGTACATAGCACCATAGATAAGTTTTTTTTTCCCAAAATAGTCATCACAACAAAAACACTACGAACATAATCGAGACTTCCATGCTTATTGTTTTTTAAGGAGCGATTTGAGAGGCATTTTTTTTATGGAACCCGAGTACCTTAGTCATGTTGAACAGAAGTTGGTAACTCCGCCGAGGAGCGAACATCCCTGTACTCAGCCATCACAGGAAAGTGTTAGCAAAATATTAAACTTCAAATTATAAAATTGAATAGTTGAGGTCCACAGGGATGCCAGACTGCTTAACTTAAAAACGTCGCGACCTCCAGTGGCCATGCCTGGCTTGTAATAATGACCCTAGCCAGGAAAAGTGATGCCTGGAACTTCTGGTGGGTACCTCGTAAAAAAACAAAGTCCCACCATTAATACAACAATACCCCTATTCACGCAGAGCTTTAAACAAAAAAAGAGGGTTAACAGAGAAAGTAACACTGTGAACTCAAGAAGATCAATCCTACATAAATAGAACTTTGTAGGAACAGATATGAAGAATATGAGAAACGACATTATATATATATATATAGTGATGGCCTGCTGGTAAATTATTTTTGGGATACTTTCCTAGCAATTTGATGGTTCGTGTATATATATATATATACACGAACCATCAAATTGCTAGGAAAGTATCCCAAAAATAATTTACCAATAGGCCATCACTATACTACAAAAAAAATGCATCAAATACAGAGGAGGACAGTTACAGAAGACCCTTGTATCTCTCTGTGACGAATGAGTGAACCCTTTCAGTGCTACATAGATTTGCCTCCGAAACCGTTTCCATTCTCATAATTAAGTAAAAGAGTCAGTCGAAAACCCACGGGACACAAACAGAGGGTGCATGGCCACGGTGGTATAAAGCAAGGACCCTCGGTGTTAACCTCTACCTCGGTCTACTCTGGAATGATGGGAGAGATCACATAAACTGTGACTACTATTACAGAAAGTAAAATTTCTCTTAAACACACTCATGAACCCTGTGTTTCCCTTTTAAAAACTTAGGATTCAATAGTTCTATATGGTCTTACCTGGTAGACGGAGGTTGTTGTTGACTTCACCAACGAGGATCGCAGAGGTGGAAATCCTTCCCTGTGGAATAATGCTCAGTACAAAACCTCCTCTACGAGAACAGAAGACCAAGAATGAGACTGCCAAAACGCTAGAGGGACAATCACCACCCTTAAACATTCCAATGTACAATCCATGTGCCAGGGCTTGGATGGAGCATCAGAATTGGGAAGAATAGGGGGGTGAGGCATCCGGACTGAGGCCAATTAATTCTAGGTCAGAGTCTTAACTTCCCCTGACAGATGCACCTGCCTTCTTTAAATGTGGAAGATACGTAGTTTAAACAATAGTATAACCATGACTTTCCAGTGTACATGATCGGTCGTTACATCTCCACTCTATGAAGTTCTCCTCTCATTACACCAACAGAACAAGGAGGGTAGTTATTTAGTTACACAGTGATCTAAGCGGGGCAAGTCGAGAAAACTGTTCGTTATGGTGGAAGACACCAATTGTATCGTAACCAAAATGTAACATAAAAAATAAGTGCTTTGTTACCCACCCTTAATTTCACCTTTAATAACCATAGTCATCCTGGTACGTCGTTAGTCCTAATGTTGAATCAGCTAGGTAAGGGTATAGGTAATTAATGTCAGGGTTATAACATGGTGCATGCAAAGTACACTCCAACCCAACTCCCTTAATTAGGAAAGTGGAAATACAATCCTTGTGTATGGGCAAATAAATCTAAGTATCAACATTTATATAACATGGTATAGGGGTTTAGGAAATGGCCTATTTTTCATTGAAATTTCTCGTTGTGTTAGATTAATATGTCAAAGGGTCACTCCAAGCCAAAAGGAGATGAAAGAACCCATCTTATGAAAGGATAATGTCCCTAGGATTTTTTTTATTTTTTTATGATAAATTTGAGGTTTATTACATAATGCTTGATCTATTGAATCTAACCTATATTTCTGTGGCTAAGTACTGAATCATCCTTAGTATAAGTATTCACTGTGATGCTCTATTCTTTCAGAGAAGTGTATTAATGAATGTAAGTTAAGGAATAACTGATGCTAAGTGCACTGTAAGAAAGATAATCACAGATCTATGTCCCAGCTAAGGTTGCATACATCTGAGTCCTGCAACCACCCCTGCCTCTACCTCGGGTGAGACTTCATCTGCTTCGCAGGTGTTGCCGAAAGGGCCAATAGTTAGGGTTTTTTTGGTGCACTCTTGAGAGTTGAACCCTAGGTCTACCCTTGTGACAACACTCCTATCTCACAACTTTGATTCCATCACATTTACACATATTCCAAGAAACCTCAATCAAGTAGTAGATCACATGGATAACCTAGTATTAGATTGGAATTTATCACATTAACAACTTCATATACATAGAATGATACATTTTTCAAAACATAGAAATAAACATCCTCAATCATAAAAACAAATCACAAAAACATGCATGATCACCAATATATCCATCATATATATCATCAATGTCATAAATGTTTTACAAAAAATATATATACAACTGCTCATAGATTCATGAGTCCCATCATTCCTATGAGTACAATAACTGGGTATCAACTACCCTATAAAAAATTGGGCTCCCAAACCCATACATCCCAACTTGACACTCAAGGTTCCCCTAGAGATCCCCCCAGGTCCTCTATCATCCTGAGGTGCCCCATCAACTGGGGGCCCTCCAGCTCCGAGAGGCAGCTGACTAGTCATAGCTTCCCACACCATTATCGCTCTATGAATCAACGTCTTCCACTCTTCCCTTACCCCTACACATTGGTCTAGGACCTCCTCATCCTGGATGAGGGCCCATATTCCCTCAGGAGCACCCTGAAGGACCTACTCAAACCATCGACATAGAACCTCTAGCACAGCCTCAACGTCTCCCTATGGCTCTCTAGATGACCCAACAATGACATCATCATGCCGACGCCTTTGCCTAGCCCTCAACTTTGTGGAATCCTATCGAGCTAGCTCCCGAACGACCTATGCCTCTCACCACAGGGGTCCAACATCTGCAAAACAACACAGATAGATTTTCATCATCCATATACATTTCTAAACAATGCTATCTACCAAAATCAAAACAAACAGATAAAACACATACCTCTCTGGTCCCAGTCCTCCCCAGCATGTAGCACCATGTCTGGATATTTCTTGTAGTCCATACCCACATATGGATACCATAGAATCACCTATGGCATCTGACGCCACACTCAAGCAACCATGGTCATAAAGTAATGACCACCCTCCCCCCTCCATGTTGATCCAATACATGCACCCACTACATCAATCACGACTCTCATCGCGATGCTGACTCCAATAGAATATGTGGGCCCAATAGAGGAATCCTCTCCAAAAACTAGGCCACCAAAACTAACCCGAATGAAAAATCATTGGAATCAGCACGCCGACACCGGTTCAGTTGTGACACTATCCAGGTATGCATAAACAGACCTCATGCAAACAGGTCCCTGTGAAGGACCTCCTTGAGCACCCTCAACTGACCATTAGTGATATGTTGCATGCCTAAGGATCCAAAGATCCTCACCACCATGGTCATGATGCACTCAGTCAACAAGTCATCTATAGCCTCAATATGCACGACCGAACCTGGCATAAGGTTCATCCAAGAACAATGTCTAGCTGCGATGGTATCCACCCTATCCTCCCCTAGCAGATGGGGATCAACGACCAGTACCCTCCCACTAAATGGGAGTCCTGTCAAAAAGTAGATTTCCTCTGCCACAAAGAATGTCAGTTGCTCCCGCCTCACCAAAAAGCACTGCAGATCAGTGCTGCACATTCTGATAAAAAACTGGAGGAGGAAATCGTGTGACCATAATAGAGGACAGTAAAAAAGCTTGAGAATCCCGTAGGTTGCCAAGTGTTTGTGTATTCCAGGATGCTCCCTCACAACCTCTCTCAAGAAATCCTAGTCTTGATCTCACCAGTGAATTGACACGTACTCACCTCTACTGATCACATGCATTCACCCAAGAACACCTGATCAGCCACATCATACCTCAAAAATCATCAACATCACAAATCCATATGAGCATGAACATAGTGCACGAATTTACCCCATCTAGTTGTGTATCAATGTGTGACTGTTCTTCAAACAATTGCACATGAATTCTCATTTTTCACACCTACGCTTGCGTACAAGTGCACAACTATTTCTCCTACAGATGCACATTCAATGCAGGCATGTTTATCCAACCCACACATCCATATGCACAGTTATTTTTGACACAACCACACATTATGCACTGGTTTCCTCACCACAAATGCACATTTCTTAGTGCACAACTATTAGGACACAACTTTCACATAATGTGTAGAAAATTGGGTTTTACGCATGCACACATACATGGGTATCCCCCTTTTTCTCGCACACTAGTGGGACCCTACCCTTACAACCCCATGTACAACCCTCCAGGAATCCCCTACCTCACATCTATAAATATCACATAATGCAGGATGATATGGTCACTAACCTATCTCTCGCAACTCCCAGATCGATAGCCTTACACTCTCGTAATCTCGAAATCACCTCACAACTCTCTCGCTAGATCAACAATAGTGTCAGGTACAAATGAGGTGGCATTGTAGGCCCACCATCCATATATAACCCCTTTTTATCAACTTCCACACTCTGTTACAGGAGCCTCGAGCCTCTGTTTTTTGATCCATTTTCAGCCATGAGATCCTGATCCATCCATCTACACAATCACATTCCCCAGGTTATCATCTGCAATTTTCCTCGAAGGAGCATTTTTATATTTCCATGTTCAGGTACGCATTCTCACTTTCAGTTTTATCAAATAGTTGGTATATGTTCTTTATGATCATATATTGTTCATGTCGGGTATTTTGTTTTTTGTGTGCAGGTAATTGTTAAATAAGCTCACAACCCCTTCAGGTATATGTTCAACACTGGCATATAATTAATCCCTTTGTAAACAATTTCATATTCTAGTCATACCCTCTGACATTTTCCTTTATGGTGCCTACATTCAGATCTATAGTATCTTTGCCTCTGCCATATTTTGGTACTGTCAACCGATAGCACTCTCGCACACATGAGTTGTCCCATTCATAGTTCCCCTTGGAAACTTGACACTCATGTTGATTTTCCACCCTCTAGGATTGGGAGTCTCGATAGTATTTTGAATTTCTGAGAATGAGCCCCATACTTCTTCTTATCATATTTCTAACCTTCCCAATGGAATCCATGGGTCATATCATCCTACACTTGGTTCTATTGACCTCACCCCCATAGTTCTATTATCCCTCCATCTCATCCACCATCAATTTTCCCATTTGTAGATTTTCCTCTATCCATTTACCTAATACAAAAACCCACCTATGGGGCCCCCACCCTCCACCAATTATCTTTCACAAACTTGTTCCCTAAACAAGCCAAGCCATATTCCACTAGGGCACCCATTTATGGATCTATATACTCAACAAAAATTATTCTTTATTTCATTTGGTAATTGTATAAAGCCTTTGTTTCCAACATATACATAGCTTTTTTCGTCTTCATCCCCGATGACCTTATTTTACTTGGCAAAGAAACCCATTTCACCCTTGGTTGGGGCATCCACCCTATTTTTCATATCTCCATCATTGACAAACCCTGAGTATCCCAACTCCATGTACCCACGATCTCTAAGTTTTCCCACTTTTTTCAGCCTCCAATAGAGTTTAACCCCATGTTTAGTTGTACCCCTGAGACTAGATCCAATTTTACTGTTCTTGCCATTCATCCTTCAACACCCCAAACAAGGGAAGTCCCGAGTCCCGTTGTGTCTTCATCAAAATCTCATGTTAAGGCGGGTCTTACTATGTGACCATTGTAGTTGTTTCATACCATCCAAAGACCTCTAAATTTGATAGGCCATCAATGCCTACAATTCATCAACACTTCTTATAATCATCCATTACATGCTTTAGAGCCAGTTCACCAGTCAATACCATCATCTATCGTTATCAGCCACCCTTGAGGGAACTAGAACTATCTACATCATCATACATCTTTAGTTACAATCCCACATTTTAGTTTCATGACATGAGCATGGGGCATGCCTGCCTCGTTTGTACACATATTTTGTTTTTTCTTCCTAGAGAAAGGTTTGGTTCCCACACTTTTCCCTCTCCCTCCAGCGGATTTATCTTACCGCTCCTCTCTTCACTCTTCCTTACAATGACATTCTCATCAAAATAAACATTGATGTATTTCTGCTATACGTATACTCCTAACCTCACACATCAGAGGGCATCTGTTATCCCTGAAAAATCATCTACAACATTACACACAATGGTTGAAGAAAGACATCAATTCCAACAACAATTAGTATACCTACAACATCAAAATCCATCAAAAAGGGAAAAAACTAGATACTTGGTTCAAAAATCAAAGTGCGCAAATTCACCAAAGGAAGCACGCACACTGTGCACATAATGCACTGGCTAACACAACCGTAGGCACACACTGTGCGTAGAATGGACGACTATCTACGAGAAAAGATGCACACTTCTCATGAACGATGTGCTTATGAATCCTTTCTGCCTCTCAACCACATCTATTCTGATGCCCAACACGATTTGACACTCATATCTGAGAAAAATCTAGCTTGGAGGCTGGTCAAGGGCTAGGAAGTGGCCTAAATGTTCCCTTGTTCACACTATGAACCAGTTGTATCTTTCCATGAATGTACACTATAAATATGTGCCATGGGTGTGCTAGAAAAATAAGCACTTCAAGGCATTGTTATGCTGGAAGAATTCTTCTTGGAGAATCCTCTTTTCTCTTTGAATCATTCAAGCACTATAGCAAGGGCCATTCCACTCACCTAATGAGAGGATTGGTATTGTATTTCTTCACCATTGCCATTTTTTATTGTATGAAGAGAAGATATCTCTATTAGGGAACTCAAGAGCCCTTCCAAGGAGGAAGAGGGGATTCATAAGTCCCTGCATTTCTCTACGGTGCTATCCTATCAATACATTGATCCATTTGTAGCTATATGACTGCCATTTTTTGTTTTTCATGGTTCTAGTTCTTGCAAGCTTCTCTAACATATATTTATTTTTATTTACTTGTTTCATGTGTATTTGGTTATCTAATCAAAGAAAAAAACTCTTCATTTTTTAGCTAACTTAACTAGGAAAGTAACTATTGTGTTTTTTCTCACCCATGTCGAAAAACCAACACAACAGTCATTGTGACTCATCAAGTCACCACCCAACTCAATAAATCTGACCAAGGAACCAAACACCAGGGCACCTCATCCATCCTCTCAACCTCGACATGCCCATAATTCATTTCCCACCACCACAATGACCTGTCCAATGCACCTCATAAAAGAGTTAGGAACATTCCCCAAGGCACCTCCAAGACTGCATCCAAATCTTCCTAATTCCATGTGAAGAATCGTCTAAGAAATTCATCCCAATTTGTTCCACACATTCACGCAGCTTAGGTATACCAAATTGTTGCAATACTTCTTTGAGTTTGAACCATTTGAGTCACCCTCAAGTCTGTCGGTTTTCACTACAGAAACATAATGCACTTTAATCACCAAGTCATCCAAATTCCCTTCAATGAACTCACTACAACACTTGGAAGTGAAATAACTCAAAACCAACCATAACTTTCCAACAACACCATTCATTACAACCATGTTTTATGTCTATTGTCTTGGAGCTTTGTTTATGCAAGAAATTGACCCTCTGCATGAAATCACTTCAATCACCATACACATCTCCACAAGCCTACAAGACTTTCGTTTGGATAAAAGGACGAGTCCATTCGTCCACTTCATGAAATTCATCTAAGTCCAAAATTTCACATGCAACCGATTGAACTAATATCCAATGTCTTTCCATCTCTGCACCTTGACTGCCTCTTCTTCAAGTAAATATTCCCCCACTTCCTAAATATCAAGTCATAATGCTTCTAATTGACTATAGTAACTCTGCAAAGAGTCATCTCTCTCAAATTATGTGGTCTCCAACAAACCAACTCAACTCAATTATTGTTCTGGGCAATGAAATAAATGAGGACATCATGATGGAAAGTTTCCCAATAAACTACCTACTCTGAAGTTTCTCCAAGTCACCCCAGGTCATCCAATGCACCCAAGTGCTTCACCTCACTGCAACTCACAACTTCTCTATCCTCATAATCACTTCTTCGATCACCCTCTTTATTTCACTTCTATGATCAGTTCTTCAGGTATCTCTATGACAATTCATGCAACAAATATGCATTCAACTACCTTCCCCAAGTGCTTGTTTCTCCTGACAAAATTTGTGCTTGGTCTCTTTGAGGTGTGAAAAATAGGTCAGACACAAACTTCCATCACAAATAAAACTAACCAAGTTTTTCTCTGTGATAAAGTTGATGAAACGTTCAACGATGAACTGTATGATAAGTCTTGTGGTTACTCACCCTATCCAAGTGCTTCGTCTCACCACAAAATATGCTCTTGGTCTGCACAAGGTGTGCTCCCAGATCAACCTTCCCGTCACATCATCAACTGAATGTCTGTTGTAATTTTGATGAAAATATTGCAATGAATAAGTTCATTGCACTAAAATATTAACCAAGTCTGTGAACGTTCCCACCGAACCATGTTTGCAACAAATTTCCTTCTCAACAAGTTCTCCCCATCCACTGTCACCACTGTATTAGTAGAGCGTGCTTCAAAATATAATACCATCTATCATTGAGATAGTGGTGAAAAGGTCCCCAAACCTTCTCCAAAATATATAATGAATCCGCTCTGACACCATCTATCATGTCCCCACAACATGCCTTGCAAGTGTACACTTCTTGAGGGTGTGTGATACCATGTCGTTTACCACTTGGATTCTTGGAAACACGAAGGTTACTTTGTATGGACTATGCCTCTTCATCTAGACAACACCCATACTCCCTTCTAGGCTACCCGTGAGTCACACTCCTACTCTAGTGCAACTCTTTTATACTTATAAATTAATTAATTTCTTTAATACATAATCATATTTGAGAAACCAAGAGAAGTATGGAATAAGTGAAATACAAACATAGATACAATGTGAGTGGCATGAACCATTCTTAACACCCTGCTAAGTCTTTGTTTTTGTAGAAAATTTAAAACATTAGAACTACAGACTCGGTTTACAACTTTGATAGAGTCAAATGAATCACCTCGCATCACCAAGAAACTCATGAACATATTCATCACCACATAAATCTATGTCGCAACCATATTCACAACCAATTTAAGTGCACCTTAGACCTGTGTTTCTAGATAGCCAGAATCAACTAAAGAGAAGCTCACCCAAATCTATCCAATGAATCAACCTCAAGGAAGCACAAGTCCTCCCAGAGTGGAGTGGCTTGGCTCCTTGAAGGAGCTTTCTCCCTTCATTTACCTCAAAACCACAAATCTCTTTCTCTCCTTGTCTTGAAATTATTTCCAAAAATGTCCTTCGTTTCTTGTTCACCCTTGTTCTCTTATAGTCTCTCCAAAGGTCACCATCGTGAACCGTCATTCTTTGGGGGTGTCACACCCCTTCGTGAACCCATGTACAAATGAATCGTCATGCCCCTTCATAGACCTGGTCACCCAAATGAACCGATATGATCATCAATCATCATGCCTCTTTTGATCAGTGTTCCCAACCTTGTGTTATCGGAAAAATCGGTAAGTGCAAACACAAATTAATCTTCCTAACTTCAATAAGAAGCTAGAACAAAACAAGGCAGAATACAAACTTCTCCTTAGAGTTCATTGTCTTGTAAACTAGTTTACAGAGGGACAAATGACATACCTTTTAAATTATGTTTGATCCTCACTAGTGTCATCCTTATCGCTCCATATTTGGATTTGTGGGATGGTGAACCTATTTAAGAAGCACAAACCAACAAAGAGAGAGAACAACGATATATATATATATTCCAATGAATTCTATGTATGAGATCAAGGAGTTATACAATAAAAGTAAGGGCACCTTTATAGGGAAGAAATGTATTGTTGCATTATATTAAATGAAAGTGTATAATACAACCCATTCCTTGATGTTGCAAGGTCCCTTCCAATGGCTCTTTGCTTCAACAAACACACCTTTTCTCCAATGCCTTTGATGAATAATATCCACAATATGTCTTAGAGAGATAAATAAAATCTATCTCCAGTATAATCTATAGAAATATTCTTGATGCATAAGCAAGCCTTAGCCTTTTCCATAAGAGATCCCTCTTTATATAGTGTGAAAGAGGGATGGATGAGGATATTAGGATGATCCCACCAAATCAGATAAGTAAGTAATATCCAAACCCATCAGAGGCCACCTCATCTTCTATAAGATTCCCTTCTATAACCTTCGTTAATTTCACTTTTCCTCTTATTTAAGAATCATCGCACCCTATGCACAATAAGCTTGCGACGACACCACAGTCCATATTTGGTGCAACATGTGATGATCAATCATCATCGCACCCTATCATAGATTAGGGTGCGACAATCGCCTTTGACATAGTTCTTAAGGAAGAAAAACTAATCCACTTTTCTCATGGAGAAAGTCTCTTTTAGTTTTTTCAGGGAACATGGAAGTGAGTCATGCACATATCGTCAATTGATCACTGGGGTGACCAAAATAATGTGTAACATAATTTCCCCCAAAGTATGAAGTTGAAATGTGTGACAGTTGAAATACTTTGTATAATGTTTGTGTCAAAAACAAGGAGCGCATCGGTCAGGAACCTGCAAAAAATCAAGCATCTGCATCATAATATACCATCTTCTGAGGTAGGCATTCCCATACTTAGACTGCAAGTGACTCTAATCATAAGTTTCAATTGATTCATGGCCACTAAACATACACTGTGGATCCATGTCATCATGATTTATCATAGAGACCAAAAATAAATTGTGGATATATGATCTTAAAGAATTCAAATTCAGACATAGCCACGATACATACACTTTGGATCTATGTGTCAGTAAAAACACTTGAATACTCCATCGCAACCTGGACCGATATGGTGAGATCCAATGTCTTCATTTCCATCATCCTGAAGTACAAATATAACCATGTGATTAGAGGTGTGGAAGTTGAACATGGTAGAAACCACTTGATTATCAGTCATTAATGACATATGTTAACAAGTGCAAGGGAAATAACCATTGATTTCAATAACTCCCAAGATACTCGAGTAAAATCCAACGAATGTGAATAAATTAGTTGAAGTTGGACACTCAATGGAATCTTCCAATCAGGGGTCAATAATGTGAAGTTCACAATTCTGGGTTCGATCCCTAGTGGAGTCACCAATTTTGTTCAGAAAAATCGGTAAGTACGGACACAAACTTATCCCGCTAGTTTCACCCTGAAACTAGAACAAAACAATACAAAATATAAAACTTCCCCTAAGTTCTAATCATAAAGCATACTAACTAACAAGAGATAAATGACATACCTTTTAAATGTTGTTTTTCCTTGCTAGTTTCATCCTCTCTCCATTCCAAGGATTATGGGATGTTGAACCTATTGTGGGTGGGAAATCCCTCCTACGGACTAGCATTAAGGGTTTTATCATGCATGCAGAAATGAGCTAAAGTCTCCTACTTTATACCAACATCCCAATCATAAACCCCATTATTCACATGCAGATTCAAGGTTAAATAGATCTAGTTATTGTACCTTAGTTTCTGTGTTTGTTGTTGATCTCTTTAACGCTTGGTCGCTCCTTGACTACAACTCTCCTCCCAACGCTGACCTACATTCACAAAAGACAGAAAAATAAATCCACATGCATATGATCTATAAACTAATGAGTTAGAGATTCTCTCAAAATATAATCAAATTTAAATATGGACAATCTCATATGGCAGGATGGGAAAAGTACTTCTTTTATTAATCTCACAAGAGTAACCTTACAATAGTGATATCAGCCACTGCTCCTCGAATCTGGTCCTGGGCTCCTCTTCAACTGTGCTCCAACTACTTTTGTATATGCTTCTCTTCAAACAATAGTTGAAAAATGTTGGGGCAAGAGGAATACTAAATCGGGTATGGTTTCTTTGCTATGATTTTCCTTCTTCCAAATGGGACCCCTACCCCTTCTTTTATAGGCTAGAAAGGGCTAGGTATGTGGTTGAGTGACCGACTATGGATGGTTAGTTGGTTTAGTTAACTTACCCAAAACTGTGTGTTCCGTCTGCAAATTTCCATTTTTTTGTGCTTTTTAGGTATACGCGGGTTGTAGTGAGTCAGCCAGTGTAAACATGTGTGCAGTAGTGGAGAAGGGCATGTATGCCTTCAAAAATAGTGTTTTTTAAGAAGTTGTTCAGTAGTGGCTTGGCAAAGAAGTCAAATGAGATGGCCTGATGCCAAGTAAGCATATCTGGTGAAATTTAGGGTTATAATAGATGCCCCATAATGTGTGAGGTCAGAAGATTATCTGATGGCCGAAATACATTATCAATCTTCACCAACGTACCAAACAAGTGAGCCTAGGGACCATAATTTGGGAGGTGGAATCTACAAAATAACAATTGTCTCACCGAGGTAGGCATACCCATGCTCTGAATGAAATAAATTCATGGGTACCAATCAAATACACTGTAGATACATGTCATATAACTATATAAAGTGTAGCCACAAGCAATACACAATGGATCTACATATTGAAATAAAAAAGATATACATGCATAGTATCCATCTTCAAGAAGAGGATAAGGCTTGATGGATAGAGATGAGGCCTTTAGAGCTCGAGCAACAACTTCAAAATCTTCACAACTCAGGTAGGAGTGTAATATGAGTGTATGACTTCACTACCCATAGGTCTTCGATGGCTTGTCAGGAATAGACTAGAGGATTTTGATGATCAGGTTGAGGGCTTCATGTATTTTGAACAAATACTTGATTGGGCTTTTGGGATGACTGGGCATGAGGGTAAGAGACAATATGTAGAGGGGTCCGACTCAAGCTTGGTAATAACCTCCCTTGGACAATAGCACGACATAAGATGAGACTCAAGAAGCATGATATTTTGACATAAGTTCACGATGCAAGAGGCACCAAAAACTCTCCATATGTTTGGAAGAATAACCAAATGTAGGAAAAGCTTACTAAGCTCATGTTAAATCCCAAGGCTTGATGAACAAACAGAAGGATGTACTTTTTCCAAGGGTGACTCATTGCGCTGCCAATAAAAAGAAAATACCTTTCCCTTCCTCTTTTTGGGGTATATTTGATTTTTTTGTCTTTTTCAATAATTTTGGAAAGCTTGAAAAAGAAAAAAAGAATGCTACGTTACAAAGGATGATCGAGTGTCGCAAACATACTAGTTACAAGCGCATGGAACACAAGGATTCTCAGGGCAAAGGGACATATGCAGGAAAAGGACACTCAGGAAAAGTGCTCCAGGGGCCAAAGGTGTCAAGACGTAGAGGCAAATTGCTACATGGCTTACGTATAAGGCATGCTTTAGATGCTTTAGTTGAGAGAAACATGGAGCTGACATTAGGCCGAAGACACGGGTATGAAAACATGATTGATAAGACACATAATGGTAATGTCCTTCAATGTCATTTTAACGATCCCAGAGAAGGTAAGCTCGATGGTTTTTCATATTTAGAGAGTCTAAAAAAACGTAAAAGGAGACTCTGTTGGGGTACCTTTTTCGAATATAGTCTAGTCAGATCGAAAAAGGGGTAAAATAGCACCGACCAGATGTCTATTCAAAACCATTCTAACAAGTGTGATAAAGACAAGATCACTTGGCAATTTTTTCGTTTTTAAGGAGTCTAAAAAAAAGCTTAATTATGGACTCTGTCAAGAATGTTCTTCTGGACCAATTTAACGAGTGTGAAAGAATAAGGTCACCCGATGATGTTTTCAATTTTAGGGAGTCTGAAAAGAGCTTAACTATGGACTCCGTGGGGGTTCCTTTTTCGTAATTTTAGTCCCTCAGTCCCGAAAAAGGGTTAAAATCATACCTGAGAATACTCTTCTAGGGAACTGAGGCTCCTAGAGTACACCTTTGTTCATATAGTTGAACATTCGAACCAAAAAAGGGGTAAACTACCACCAGATGGACGTGAATTCAAATTTCAGTTTAGAAAGTGTGAAGGTCAACAAGATCACTTGACAATCTTTTCATTTTTAGAGGGTCTGAAAATGGATTAAAAGAAGACCCGTTATGTTCTGGGAGTCCTAAGGGTGAGGTCAAGAGTGATAATGCATCATGCAAATGAGGCTCAAACTCATAATCAAGATAAACTAAAAAGGACTCCTGAGCCTATGGTCATTAGTGACGACATGGACACCTAAATACAACCAGGATCTACCTAGGGCATCCATGTTAAGGTAGGATCTACCACTAAAATACGACACTTATAAAGTAGCAATGATGGTTCCATGTCACATATCGCTGGGATTGATCCTATGGCATAGTGATAAAGAAAACGATATGCAGAAAGTAGGGGTGGAATCCTAACTTAAATGCAATAAGTTGGAAAAAACAACTTTTTACCAAAGGACCTTTTAAAAACACCCAAATATCAAAAAAGTTCCCCAATACCCAAATTAACAAATATCGTAACAATCCATAGAAAACTCCTAAACCATACTAAATGATTTTTAGTTTAGAAAAAATGACAAAAGGGTCCAAAAATTGACAAAAGGTGGCGAAAAAGGTCTATAAATAGAAGCTCGTAGCTCATTATCACTATTGCAAATTTGAGAAATCGACTAAAACCCAAAAATACCCCTTTATGAAAAGAATTGAGTCTGGGAGCTTCAGTTGATGAAACAAACTTCTACTTGGACCAAGTAAGTACTTTCTAACCTCCCTTGCATTTCCATTCTCCCTTTATGAATTTTATTTTCGTTTTTTAGGGGTCACCGACCATAAAAAGGTCGGCCCTACGTATACACGGGTTGTCTTAGGAAAACACACGTGTGCATGAATGCAGAGAAAAGACTGCACGCATTCACATGTGACTGTGTGCATTACAGCTCGTGTGTACCCTCTAAGATGTGGAAAAAATAAAAAAATGCAAGGGATAATTTCTCCAAAACTTGTAAACTGCATGATGTATGTTCACTGGAGAGAAAGGGAGAATGAGGACATTCATATTTTGGTCGACGAGGATCCTAATTCTCTTGTCGCATTAATGCAATATGGTTTGATAAAGTTT
The DNA here is from genome assembly GCA_032191745.1 of Picea mariana. NCBI lineage: Eukaryota > Viridiplantae > Streptophyta > Pinopsida > Pinales > Pinaceae > Picea > Picea mariana. Next base: position 152,468 of record JASDQU010107291.1, on the reverse strand, counting down.
TTCCATTTTCCTTTCATGCAGGCACAACCTAGGCTACTGAACACCTTGGTTGACTACTGGAACCCTGACGTAGAGGCCTTCATACTTGAGGGTCAATCATTGACTCCAACGACCGATGACATATACTTTTTGACTGGCCTCTCAAGGAGAGGGGAACTAGTCAATTTCCACACTTTTCCTTTTGGCCCTCTCAACATAGCGTAGTTGATTGGACTTCACTGTGAAGCTGGTACCGACAAGATGGGCACACAGGTGCCAATAAGAAAGATCTATGACCTATCATTGAAAGTGATAGTTTTTCTTATTGGGTGGATCACTGGATCTGCGGCTCTACATCAGGCCTCCCGGGCGCACATGAACTGTGTGATTCAGTGCTTAAATGCACAAATCTTTGACTGGAGTACCACATTGCTAGACTGCATGAAGAGGTAGTTGATGGAGTGTCGTATGCAGAGGCACAGGAACTTTGGATTTGGCACAATCCTTTGTGCTTTCTTCTTTGAGAGAGTACCAGGTCTTAGTCCTAGAGAGACGATCTGAGGGCATGAGGCCCCTCACCCTGCACTATGTAGATGGGCGGTGCTGTTGCCATGATAGGGAGGGGGAAGGACCATTGAGGCCTTTGATGACAAGTTTTTTGCTTGGTGGGTGCGATAGATTCCGGTTATAGAGGACTACCCCTATGTCGTGATCGACTTCTCGAGAGATCCTCAAATTCTGGTACCTCCCAAAGAGCGGCGAGGAGAGATGGGTAAGTTTGCTTTTTGTTTTTCTTTCCTTCTCAAATTTATCTATTTTTTATGTTGTTTCTATATATATCATTTTTTGTATATACCATAGTATCTAAAAATTAATTATGTGTTATGTGCAGATGTGGGGCCAGTGCGTCCAGCGAACTTCATGAGGAACAGGTGACGCCCACGACTAGAGGCAGGACCAACTATAGCTGGTGGACCAGTAGCAGCAGGGGGACCTCTAGCCGGTGAGGCTGTGAGAGTTTTGAGATGGGTAGAGTGGAACTTTACCTCGCTTACTCACACAATCCCCATGGCAGAGATCGAGGATATGCCGCCATCCATGCAACCTCATGTAGTGGGGGCACCATGGATGTGGGTTCGGCTTTATCAGCGTTTGGAAAATAATGTTGATCATTATAACAGGGCCAATAGGCCTGGTCCTTATTTAGGTTGGACAACTTACATGTCGAGGGCACTACTTGTATATTTTTGAGGGCATAAGCCCCGTGACTTTCTACTAGATGTAAATTTCTGCATAAATGATAATCTGCTGTTTTGGAAAAATCCTATTGGTTTGTTGCTGAGATGTTTGAATCAGGAAGAGGCAATGAAGGTCATGAACGAATTTCACAGTAGTGAGTGCGGAGGGCATCATTATTGGAAAACAACAGCACATAAAATCTTGAGGTCAGGTTAT
>JASDQU010107291.1:131010-147337 GCA_032191745.1 Picea mariana | reverse complement strand
ATTCAATGTAGGCATGTTTTTCCGACCCACACACCCATAGCGTGGTTATTTCCGACAGAACCACACATTATGCACTGGTTTCCTTACCACAACTACACATTTCTTAGTGCACGACTATTAGGACACAACCTACACATAATGTGTAGAAAATTGGGTTTTACGCATGCACACATACATGGGTATCCCCCTTTTTCTCGTGCACTAGTGGGGCCCTACCCTTAAAACCCCATTTGAAACCCTCCAGAAATCCCCTACCTCACATCTATCAATATCACATAATGCAGGATGATATGGTCACTAACCTATCTCTCGCAACTCCCATATCGATAGCTTTACACTCCCGTAATCTTGAAATCACCTCACAACTGTCTCGCCAGATCAACGATAGTGTTAGGTACAAATGAGGTGGCATTGTAGGCCCACCATCCATATATAACCCCTTTTTACCAACTTCCACACTCTGTTACAGGAGTTTCGAGCCTCTGTTTTCTGATCCATTTTCAGCCATGAGATCCTAATCCATCCATCTACACAATCACATTCTCCAGGTTATCATCTGCACTTTTCCTCGAAGGAGCATTTTTATATTTTCATATTCAGGTACGCATTGTCACTTTCAGTTTTATCAAATAGATGGTATATGTTCTTTATGATCATATATTGTTCACATCGGGTATTTTGTTTTTTGTGTGCAGGTAATTGTTCAACAAGCTTACAACCCCTTCATGTATATGTTCAACATTGGCATATAATTACTCCCTTTGTAAACAATTGCATATTCTAGTCATACCCTATGACATTTTCCTTTATGGTGCCTACATTCGAATCTACAGTATCTTTTCCTCTGTCACATTTTGGTACTGTCAATCGATAGCACTCTCCCACACATGAGTTGTCCCATTCATAGTTCCCCTTGGAAACTTGACACTCATGTTGATTTTTCACCCTCTAGGATTGGGAGTCTTGATAGTATTTTGAATTTCCGAGAATGAACCCCATACTTCTTCTTATCATATTTCTAACCTTCCCAATGGAATCCATGGGTCATATCATCCTACACTTGGTTCTATTGACTTCACCACCACAGTTCCATTATCCCTCCATCTCATCCACCATCAGTTTTCCCATTTGCAGATTTTCCTCTATCCATTTACCTAATACAAAAACCCACCTATGGGGCCCCCACCCTCCGCCAGTTATCTTTCACAAACTTGTTCCCTAAACAAGCCAAGCCATCTTTCACTAGGGTACACATTTATGGATCTATATACTCAACAAAAATTATTCTTTATTTCATTTGGTAATTGTATAAAGTCTTTGTTTCCAACATATACATAGCTTTTTTCATCTTCATCCCCGATGACCTTATTTTACTTGGCAAAGAAAACCATGTCGAACTTGGTTGGGGCATCCACCCTATTTTTCATATCTCCATCATTGACAAAACCTAAGTATACCAACTCCATGTACCCACGATCTCTAAGTTTTCCCACTTTTTTCAACCTCCAATAGAGTTTAACCCCATGTTTAGTTGTACCCCTGACACTAGATCCAATTTTACGGTTGCTTCCATTCATCCTTCAACACCCCAAACAAGGGAAGTCCTGAGTCCCATTGTGTCTTCATCAAAATCTCATGTTAAGGTGGGTCTTACTATGCAACTATTGTAGTTGTTTCATACCAGCCGAAGACCTCTAAATTTGATAGGCCATCAATGCCTACAATTCATCAACACTTCTTATAATCATCCATTACACGCTTCAGAGCCAGTTCACTAGTCAATACCATCATCTATCTTTATCAACCGCCCTTGAGGGAACTACAACTATCTACATCATCATACATCTTTAGTTACAATCCCACATTTTGGTTTCATGACATGAGCATGGGGCATACCCACCTCGTTTGTACATAGATTTTGTTTTTTCTTCCTAGAGAAAGGTTTGGTTCCCACACTTTTCCCTCTCCCTCCAGCGGATTGCTCTTACAATTCTTCTCTTCACTCTTCCTTACAATGACATTCTCATCAAAATAAACATTGATGTATTTTCGCTATACGTATGCTCCTAACCTCACACATTAGGGGGCATCTATTATCACTGAAAAATCATTTGCAACATTACACACAATGGTTGAAGAAAGAAATCAATTCAAACAACAATTAGTATACCTACAACATCAAAATCCATCAAAAAGGCAAAAAACTATATACTTGGTTCAAAAATCAAAGTGCGCAAATTCACCAAAAGAAGCACGCACACTGTGCACATAATGCACGGGCTAACACAGCCCTAGGCGCGCACTGTACGTAGAATGGATGACTGTCTATGAGAAAAGATGCACACTTGTCATGAACGACGTGTTTATGAATCTTTTCTGCCTCTCAACCACTTCTAGTCCGACGCCCAACACGATTTGACACTCATATCTGAGAAAAATCTAGCTTGGAGGCTGGTCAAGGGCTAGGAAGTGGCCTAAAAGTTCCCTTGTTCACACTATGAACCAGTTGTATCCTGCCATGAATGTACACTATAAATATGTGCCATAGGTGTGCTAGAAAAATAAGCACTTCAAGGCATTGTTATGCTGCAAGAATTCTTCTTGGTGAATCCGCTTTTCTCTTTGAATCATTCAAGCACTATAGCAAGGGTCATTCCACTCACCTATTGAGAGGTTTGGCATTGTATTTCTTCACCATTGTCATTTACTATTGTATGAAGAGAATATATCTCTATTAGGGAACTCAATAGCCCTCCCAAGGAGGAAGAAGGGATTCATAAGTCCCCACATTTCTCTACGATGTTATCCTATCAATAAATTGATCCATTTGTAGCTATATGACTGCCATTTTTTGTTTTTCATGGTTCTAGTTCTTGCAAGCTTCTCGAACGTCTATTTATTTTTATTTTTATTTTTATTTACTTGTTTGATGTGTATTTGGTTATCTAATCAAAGCACAAACCTCTATATTTTTTAGCTAACTTAACTAGGCAAGTAAGTGTTGTGTTTTTTCTCACCCATGTGGAAAAACCAACACAACAGTCATTGTGACTCATCAAGTCACCACCCAACTCAATAAATCTGACCAAGGAACCAAACACCAGGGCACCTCATCCATCCTCTCAACCTCGACATGCCCATAATTCATTTCCCACCACCACAACGAGCTGTCCAATGCACCTCATCAAAGAGTTAGGAACATTCCCCAAGGCACCTCCAAGACTGCATCCAAATCTTCCTAATTCCACGTGAAGAATCGTCTAAGAAATTCATCCCAATTTGTTCCACACATTCACCCAACTTAGGTATACCAAATTTTTGCAATACTTCTTTGAATTTGAACCATTTGAGTCACCCTCAAGTCTGTCATTTTTCACTACAGAAACATAATGCACTTTAATCACCAAGTCATCCAACTTCCCTTCAATGAACTCACTACAACACTTGGAAGTGAAATAACTCAAAACCAACCATACCTTTCCAACAACACTGTTCATTACAACCATGTTTTATGTTTATTGTCTTAGAGCTTTGTTTGCCCAAGAAATTGACCCTCTGCATGAACTCACTTCAATCACCATACACATATCCACAAGCCTACAAGACCTTCATTTGGATAAAAGGATGAGTCCATTCGTCCACTTCATGAAATTCATCTAAGTCCAAAATTTCACATGCAACCAATTGAACTAATATCCAATGTCTTTCCATATCTGCACCTTGACTGCTTCTTCTTCAAGTAACTATTCCTCCACCTCCTAAATATCAAGTCATAATGCTTCTAATTGACTGTAGTAACTCTGCGAAGAGTCATCTCACTCAAATTATGTGGTCTCCAACAAACCAACTCAACTCAATTGTTGTTCTCGACGATGAAAGAAATGAGGACATCATGATGGAAATTTTCCCAATAAACTACCTACTCTGAAGTTTCTCCAAGTCACCCCAGGTCATCCAATGCACCCAAGTGCTTCACCTCACTGCAACTCACAAATTCTCTATCTTCATAATCACTTCTTTGATCACCCTCTTTATTTCACTTCTATGATCACTTCTTCAGGTATCTCTACGACAATTCATGCAACAAATATGCATTCAACTGCCTTCCCCAAGTGCTTGTTTCTCCTGATGAAATTTGTGCTTGGTCTCTTTGAGGTGTGAAAAATAGGTCAGACACAAACTTCCATCACAAATAAAACTAACCAAGTTTTTCTCTGTGATAAAGATGATGAAAAGTTCAACGATGAACTCTGCAATGAGTTCTGTGGTTACTCACCTTGTCTAAGTGCTTCGTCTCACCATAAAATATGCTCTTGGTCTGCACAAGGTATGTTCCCAGATCAAACTTCCCATCACATCATCAACTGAATGTCTGTTGTAAGTTTGATGAAAATATTGCGATGAATAAGTTCATTGCACTAAAATATTAACCAAGTCTGTGAACGTTCCCACCGAACCATGTTTGCAACAAATTTCCTTCTCAACAAGTTCTCCCCATTCACTGTCACCATCGTATTAGTAGAGCGTGCTTAAAAATATAATACCATCTATCATTGAGATAGTGGTGAAAAGGTCCCCAAACCTTCTCCGAAATATATAATGAATCTGCTCTGACACCATCTGTCATGTCCCCCAACATGCCTTGCAAGTGTGCACTTCTTGAGGGTGTGTGATAACATGACGTTTACCACTTGGATTCTTGGAAACACCAAGGTTACTTTGTATGGACTATGCCTCTTCAGCTAGAGAACACCCATACTCCCTTCCAAGCTACCCGTGAGTCACACTCCTACTCTAGTGCAACTCTTTTATACTTATAAATTAATTAATTTCTTTAATACATAATCATATTTGAGAAACCAAGAGAAGTATGGAATAAGTGAAATACAAACATAGATACAATGTGAGTGGCATGAACCATTCTTAACACCCTGCTAAGTCTTTTTTTTTGTAGAAAATTTAAAACATGAGAACTACAGACTCGGTTTACAACTTTGATAGATTCAAATGAATCACCTCGCATCACCAAGAAACTCATGAACATATTCATCACCACATGAATCTATGTTGCAACCATCTTCACAACCAATTGAAGTGCACCTTAGACCTGTGTTTCTAGATATCTAGAATCAGCCAAAGAGAAGCTTGCCCAACTCTATCCAATGAATCGACCTCAAGAAAGAACAAGTCCTCCCATAGTGGAGTGACTTGGCTCCTTGAATGAGCTTTCTCCCTTCATTTACCTCAAAACCACAAATCTCTTTCTCTCCTTGTCTTGAAATTATTTCCAAAACTTTCCTTTGTTTTCTTGTGCACCCTTGTTCTCTTATAGTCTCTCCAAAGGTCACCATCGTGAACCGTCATTTTTTGGGGGTGTCACGCCCCTTCACGAACCCATGTACAAATGAATCATCATGCCCCTTCATAGACCTGGTCACCCAAATGAACTGATATTATCATCAATCATCATGCCCCTTTTGATCAGTGTTCCCAACCTTGTGTTATCGGACAAATCGGTAAGTGTGGACACAAACTAATCTCCCTAACTTCAACAAGAAGCTAGAACAAAACAAGGCAGAATACAAACTTCTCCTTAGAGTTCATTGTCTTGTAAACTAGTTTAGAGAGGGAAATGTGACATACCTTTTAAATTACATTTGATCCTTGCTAGTGTCATCCTTATCGCTCCATATTTGGATTTGTGGGATGGTGAACCTATTTAATAAGCACAAACCAACAAAGAGACAGAACAACGATATATATATATATATATTCAAATGAATTCTATGTATGTGATCAAGGCGTTATACAATAAAAGTAAGGACACCTTTATAGGGAAGAAATGTATTGCTACATTATATTAAATGAAAGTGGATAATACAACCCATTCCTTGATGTTGCAAGGTCCCTTCCAATGGCTCTTTTCTTCAACAAACACACCTTTGCTCCAATGCCTTTGATGAAGAATATCCACAATATGTCTTAGAGAGATAAATAAAATATATCTCTAGTATAATCTATAGAAATATTCTTGATGCATAAGTAAGACTTATCATTTTCCATAAGAGATCCCACTTTATATAGTGTGAAAGAGGGATGGATGAGGATATTAGGATAATCCCACCAAATCAGAGAAGCAAGTAATATCCAAACCCATCGGAGGCCACCTCATCTTCTATAAGATTCCCTTCTAGAACTTTCATTAATTTCACTTTTCCTCTTGTTTAAGAATCATTGCACCCTATGCACAACAAGCCTACGAAAACACCACAGTCCATATTTGGTGCAACATGTGATGATCAATCATCGTCGCACCCCATCATAGATTAGGTTGTGACGATCGCCTTTGACATAGTTTTTAAGGAAGAAAAACTAATCCACTTTTCTCATGGAGAAAGTCTCTTTTAGTTTTTTCAGGGAACATGGAAGTGAGTCATGCACATATCGTCAGTTGATTACTGGGGTGACCAAAATAATGTGTAACAGAATTCCCCCCAAAGTATGAAGTTGAAACCATTGACAGCTGAAATATTTTGTATAATGTGTGTGTCGAAAACAAGGAGCGCATCGGTCAGGAACCTGCAAAAAATTAAGCATCTGCATCATAATATACCATCTTCTGAGGTAGGCATTGCCATACTCAGACTGTAAGTGACTCTAATCATAAGTTTCAATTGAGTCATGGCCACTAAACATACACTGTGGATCCATGTCATCATGATTTATCATAGCGACCAAAAATACATTGTGGATATATGATCTTAAAGAATTCAAATTCGGACATAGACACGATACATACATGTTGGATCTATGTGTCAGTAAAAACGCTTGAATACTCCATCGTAACCTGGATTGATATGGTGAGATCCAGTGTCTTCATTTCCATCATCCCGAAGTACAAATATAACCATGTGATTAGAGGTGTGGAAGTTGAACATGGTAGAAACCACTTGATTATCAGTCATTAATGAAATATGTTAACAAGTGCGAGGGAAATAACCATTGATTTCAATAACTCCCAAGATACTCTAGTACAATCCAACGAATGTGAATGAATGAGTTGAAGTTGGACACTCGATGGAATCTTCCAATCAGGGGTCAATAATGTGAATTTGATGATTCTGGTTTCGATCCCCAGTGGAGTCACCAATTTTGTTCTGAAAAATCGGTATGGACACAAACTGATCCCCTTAGTTTCACCCTGAAACTAGAACAAAATAATACAAAATATAAAACTTCCCCTAAGTTCTAATCATAAATCATACTAACTAACAAGAGATAAATGACATACCTTTTAAATGTTGGTTTTCCTTGCTAGTGTCATCTTCTCTCAATTCCAAGGATTATGGGATGTTGAACCTGTTGTGGGTGGGAAATCCCTCCTACAGACTAGCATTAAGGGTTTTATCATGCATGCAGAAATGACCTAAAGTCTCCTACTTTATACTAACATCCCAATCATAAACCCCATTATTCATATGCATATTCAAGGTTAAATAGATCCAGTTATTGTACCTTAGTTTCTGTGTTTGTTGTTGATCCCTTTAATGCTTGGTCTCTCCTTGACTGCAACTCTCCTCCCAACGCTGAACTACATTCAAAAAAGACAAACAAATAAATCCACATGCATATGATCTATAAACTAATGAGTTAGAGATTCTATCAAAATATAATCAAATTTAAATATGGACAATCTCATATGGCGGGGCGGGAAAAGTACTTCTTTTATTAATCTCACAAGAGTAACCTTACAATAGTGATATTGGCCACTGCTCCTCAAATCTAGTCCTGGGGTCCTCTTCAACTACTTTTGTATATGCTTCTCTTCACACAATAGTTGAAAAAGGTTGGGGCAAGGGGAATACTAAATCGGATATTGTTTCTTTGCTATGATTTTCCTTCTTCCAAATGGGACCCCTACCCCTTCTTTTATAGGCTAGAAAGGGCTAGGTATTTGGTCAAGTGAACGACTATGGATGGTTAGTCGGTTTAGTTAACTTACCCAAAACTGTGTGTTTCGTCTGCAAATTTCCATTTTTTTGTGCTTTTTAGGTATACGCGGGTTGTAGTTAGTCAGCCAGTGTAAACATGTGTGCAATAGTGGAGAATGGTGCGTATACCTTCAAAAATAATGTTTTTTAAGAAGTTGTTCAGTAGTGGCTTGGCAAAGAAGTCAAATGAGATGGCCTGATGCTAGGTAAGCATGTCTGGTGAAATTTAGGGTTATAATAGATGCCCCATAATGTGTGAGGTCAGAAGATCATCTGATGGCCGAAATACATTATCAATCTTCACCAACGTACCAAACAAGTGATCCCAAGGACCATAATTTGGGAGGTGGAATCTACAAAATAACAATTGTCTCACCGAGGTGGGAATACCCATGCTCTGAATGAAATAAAATCATGGGTACCAATCAAATACACTGTAGATACATGTTATATAACTATATAAAGTGTAGCCACAAGCAATACACAATGGATCTACATATCGAAATAAAAAAGATATACATGCATAGTATCCATCTTCAAGAAAAGGATAAGGCCTGATGGTTAGAGATGAGGCCTTTAGAGCTCGAGAAACAGCTTCAAAATCTTCACAACTCAGGTAGGAGTGTAATATGAGTGTACGACTTCAGTACCCAGAGGTCTTCGATGGCTTGTCAGGAACAGACTAGAGGATTTTGATGATCAGGTTGAGGGCTTCATGGATTTCGAACAAATACTTGATTGGGATTTTGGGATGACTGGGCATGAGGGTAAGAGATAATATGCAGAGGGGTCCGACTCAAGCTTGGTAATAAATTCCCTTGGACAATAGCACGACATAAGATGACACTCAGGAAGCATGATATTTTGACATAAGTTCACGATGCAAGAGGCACCACAAACTCTCCATATGTTTGGAAGAATAACCAAATGGAGGAGGATACAACTCTATGTAGCGAGAAAATCTTCCTAAGGTCATGTTAAATCCCAAGGCTTGACGAACAAACAAAAGGATGTACTTTTTCCAAGGGTGACTCATTGTGCTGCCAATAAAAAGAAAATACCTTTCCCTTCCTCTTTTTGGGGTATATTTGATTTTTTTGTCTTTTTCAATAATTTTGGAAAGCTTGAAAAAGAATAAAAGAATGCTACGTTACAAAGGAGGATCGAGTGTCGCAAACATACTAGTTCCAAGCGCACGGAACACAGGGATTCTCAGGGCAAAGGGACATATGCAGGAAAAGGACACTCAGGAAAAGTCCTCCAGGGGCCAACGGTGTCAAGACACAAAGGCAAAGTGCTGCAGGGCTTACGTATAAGGCATGCTTCAGATGGTTCAGTTGAGAGAAACATGGAGCTGGCATTAGGCCAAAGACACAGGTATGTAAACACGATTGATAAGACACATAATGGTAACGTCCTTGAATGTCATTTTAACGATCCCAGAGAAGGTAAGCTCGACGGTTTGTCATATTTAGAGAGTCTGAAAAAATGTAAAAGGAGACTCTACTGGGGTACCTTTTTCAAAGATAGTCTAGTCGGATCGAAAAAGGGGTAAACTAGCACCGACTAGACGTCTATTCAAAACCATTCTAACGAGTGTGATAAAGACAAGATCACTCAGCAATTTTTTCATTTTTAAGGAGTCTGAAAAAAAGCTTAACTATGGACTTCGTCGGGAATTTTCTTTTGGACCAATTTAACGAGTGTGAAAGAATAAGGTCACTTGATGATCTTTTCAATTTTAGGGAGTCTGAAAAGAGCTTAACTATGGACTCCGTGGGGGTTCCTTTTTCGTAAATTTAGTCCCTCAAGCTCGAAAAAGGGTTAAAATCATACCTGAGAATACTCTTCTAGGGAACTGAGGCTCCTAGAGTATACCTTTGTTCGTACAGTTGACCATCCAGGCCAAAAAAGGGGTAAACTACCACCGGATGGACGTGAATTCAAATTTCAATTTAGCGAGTGTGAAGGTCAACAAGATCACTCGACAATCTTTTCATTTTTAGAGGTTCTAAAAATGGATTAAAAGAAGACCCGTTATGTTCTGGGAGTCCCGAGGGTGAGGTCAAGAGTGATAATGCATCATGCAAATGAAGCTCAAACTCTTAATAAAGATAAACTAAAAAGGACTCTCGATCCTATGGTCATTAGTGACGACATGGACACCTAAATACAACCAGAATCTACCTAGGGCATCCATGTTAAGGTAGGCTCTACCACTAAAATACAACACTTATAAAGTAGCAATGATGGTTCCGTGTCGCATATCGGTGGGATTGATCCTATGGCGTAGTGATAAAGACAACGAGATGCAGAAAGTAGGGGTGGAATCCTAACTTAAATGCAATAAGTTGGAAAAAACAACTTTTTACCAAAGGACCTTTTAAAAACACCCAAATATCAAAAAAGTTCCCCAATACCCAAATTAACAAATATCGTAACAATCCATAGAAAACTCCTGAACCATACTAAATGATTTTCAATTTAGAAAAAATGACAAAAGGGTCGAAAAATTGACAAAAAGTGGCCAAAAAGGTATATAAATAGAAGCTCGCAACTCATTATCACTATTGCAAATTTGAGAAATTGACTAAAAGCCAAAAATAACCCTTTATGAAAAGAATTGATTCCGGGAGCTTCAGTGGATGAAACAAACTTCCGCTTGGACCAAGTAAGTACATACTAACCTCCCTTGCATTTCCATTCTCCCTTTATGATATTTATTTTGGTTTTTCAGGGGGCACCGACTGTAAAAAGGTTGGCCCTACGTATACACGGGTTGTCTTAGGACAACAAGCGTGTGCACGCATGCAGAGGAAAGACTGCACATGTTCACATGTGACTGTGTGCATTACAACCCGCGTGTACCCTCTAAGATGTGGAAAAAATGAAAAAATGCAAGGGCTAATTTCTCCAAAACTTGTAAACTGTAGGATGTATGTTCACTGGAGAGAAAGGGAGAATGAGGACATTGATATTTTGTTCGATGAGGATCCTAATTCTCTTGCCGCATTAACGCAATGTGATTTGATAAAGTTTTTCCATTGTCCTTTCATGCCGACACAACCTAGGATAATAAACACCTTGGTTGACTACTGGAACCCTGACGCAGAGGCCTTCATGCTTGAGGGTCAATCGTTTACTCCAACGACCGAGGACATATACTTTTTGATTGGCCTCTCAAGGAGAGGGGAACTAGTCAATTTCCTCACTTTTCCTTCTGGGCCTCTCAACATAGTTTAGTTGATTGGACTTCACTGTGAAGCTGGTACCGACAAGATGGGCACACAAGTGCCAATAAGCAAGATCTCTAACCTATCATTAAAAGTGATAGTTTTTCTTATTGGGCGGATCACTGAATCTGCAGCCTTACATCAGGCCTCCAGGGCGCACATGAACTGTGTGATTCAGTGCTTAAATGCACAAATATTTGACTGGAGTACCACATTGCTAGACTACATGAAGAGGTAGTCGATGGAGTGTTGTATGCAGAGGCACAAGAACTTTGGATTTGGGACAATCCTTTGTGCTTTCTTCTTTGAGAGAGTACCAGGTCTTAGTCCTAGAGAGACGATCTAAGGGCATGAAGCCCCTCACCCTGCACTATGCAAATGGGTGGCGCTGTTGCCGTGACAGGGAGGGGGAAGGACCATTGAGGCCTTTGATGACAAGTTTTTTGCTTGGTGGGCGCGACAGATTCTGGTTATAGAGGACTACCCCTATGTCGTGATCGACTTCTCGAGAGATCCTCAAATTATGGTACCTCCCAGAGAGAAACGAGGAGAGATGGGTAAGTTTTCTTTGTGTTTTTCTTTCCTTTTCAAATTTATTTATTTTTTATGTTGTTTCTATATATATCATTTTTTTGTATATACCATAGTATCTAAAAATTAAGTATGTGTTATGTGCATATGTGGGGCCAGTGTGTCCAGTGAAATTTGTGAGGAACAGGCGACGTCCATGACCAGAGGCAGGACCAACTGTAGCTGGCGGACCAGTTGCAGCAGGGAGACCTCCAGCCGATGAGTCTGAGAGAGTTTTGAGACAGGTAGAGTGGAACTTTACCTCGCTTACTCGCACAATCACCATGGAAGAGATCGAGGATATGCCACCATCCATGTAGCCTCATGTAGTGGGGGCACCATGGATGTGGGTTCAGCTTTATCAGCGTTTGGAAAACACTGTTGATCATTATAATAGGTCCAATAGGCCTCGTCCTTAGTTAGGCTAGACAGCTTACGTTCCGAGGGCACTACTTGTATATTTTTGAGGGCATAAGAAACGTGACTTTATACTAGACGTATTTTTGAGGCGCTTGCGCCCACCCATGTACTCTGATATTTTTGATATTATATATGTATTTTTATGTATTTTTATGTATTTTTATGTCTTATGGATTACATCTACTTTAAAAATGTATTTACATGTGCATGTGTGTGTCTTTCTTATATATGTGCAAGATGCCAATCTAATATTTGATTAGCTAGAGTATCTGTAACTTGATTTAATCTCCTAGGAATATGAAAATATGTAATATAATCAAAGCTTCGTTCTAAGAGACATACCCTAAGGAATCATCGGTGTAGAGTAGGGTCATGAACACGGTAGACTCCATTTAACTGAGACACAACCAACTAAGTGTCTAAATAGACCTGGAGGTGATTCACGAAGTAACTCAATAAATGTTATATTCAGTGACATTGTTTGTGGTGTCACCTAAACATATACCTCCTCAATATAGCAACCGTACCTGAGGTGTGAAAATTACCCAAGATGCGGAGGCAAGCCTTCGAGTGTGTTGGCTAGCATCGTCTGCGAATCCAATGAACACCTCTGATTTACTTGACATCTTCCACAATGAAGAAGATGACATCAAAAAATGACATGTACATAAAACCAAAAACCCAAAAAGTAATAGTACAAAGACTATACATATATTACAAAAAGTCACCCAAGGCGACCCACCTATGAGTAATACTTATTGAGGTAGAGCCCATTTCTAGGCTCCACCAAAACATTTCCCTCAAATTACACCAGACGATAAGTGCCCTCCTGTAGTATTTATTTCATGATGAAAGGTATGAACCACATGGGTTTGAACTTGCCTTCCCCCAGGGGTTCCTTATCTTGGTCATAGACCATGACAAGGTTGCCTTCATAGAAAATATGAGGATGAACGAACCGATCATACTGACACTTGACTTTTTATTTGCGAGCCTCTTTAGACAAGACCACATCACGACGTTGTTCATTGAGTTGTTTGAGGAATAGTAACCATTCTTCAAGTGGTGAAGTATCTGGAAATAACTGTATGACCAAATTTAATGACGGGATCTAGCATTCTATAGGCAGGACTGCTTCCAGCCCATAAATGAGTTGAAAAGGTGAGAATCTGGTTGTAGTATTAACAGACGTTCGGTAAGCCCATAATGTCGAATACAACATCAAATGCCAATTTGACTTGGCTGAATTGATCATTCGTTATAGAATGGTTTTAAGATATTTATTTATAGCTTCCACCTAAACCCAAGCTTTGATGTTAACTCAGTCATCATTTGTTCTGAAAGTGACTACCATGGTCAGAGACAATCTCTCTTGGGATGCCAAACCTTGTGATTATCTGGTTGAACAAAAAGAGAGCAGTTGTCTCCTTGTCATATTTGAACATTGAAATAGCTTCGACCCACTTGGTGAAGTAGTCTACTGCTACGATGATATAGCGGTGCCCCCTTGATGAAGGGGGGTTTCATGTAGTGTAATCAATCCCCCATTTAGTGAAGGGACCAATGATAATAATGGGAAACATGGGAGTGGGGTGTGCCCTCATACTCCGAGAGAATATCTGACATGGGTGACACTTCTTGACCGATTCAACATAATCTTTGATTAATATCGGCCAGAAGTAACCGGCTGGTAGAATCTTTTGGGTTGTTGCCAACCCAGAAAAATGACCGCCACATGCTCCAGTGTGGCAATCGTTAAGCATGATTTCTGCTTCTTCATGAGTGAGACATTGGCGAAGGATGCAGTCTACACCTCAATGATATAATGTGTCCTCGAGTATGTGATAATTCTTAGCCTGATGGCATATACAGCGATGCTCATCACAAGAAGCTGAGGTGGGACACTTCAAATTCCAGAGGTAGATAAGCACATCTCCATACCAGGGGTCAGAAGATGCGATTAAAAACATGTCTTCTTTGATAGGCGACTCGTCGGGTATAACATCACCTGATTCGACCAGAAGTTCCGATATGAGTTCCGCGAAGACCATCGACTTTTTGGATTTCACCGAAATGAATTCCAATTCGAATTCCTGGAGGATAACTATCCATCTACTGATTTTTCTGCCAATGACTCGTAGTGTCAATACGTGTTGAAATGGATTCACGACGGCAATGATGGTGGTCTTGCGAAACAAAATATAATGACGGATCTATTGCACATCATGAATTGTTGCCAACGCAAGTTTTTCGATATGGGAATAATTGAGTTCCGATCCAACTAGGCCTTGGCTTAGGTAATAAATCACATATTCTAAGAGTAAATCATCTTCTTCACTTAAAAACATACCAATGGTTGACTCTATAGCGACCAAGTATAATAGAAAATATTTATTATAATTGAGTGGCCAAAGCATAGGGGTTGATATGAGGGAACTTTTCAATGCTGAGAAAGAGTGTTGAGTGTCTTCATCCCAATGAAAAGGAATGTCCTTGTTTAATAAATGCATAAAACCCTTTGTGATCTCGGCATAGTTTACGATGAAACGCCATAGAAAATTTTCCTTTCCTTGCAGACTCTAAAGCTGAGGTATGGTGCATGGGGGAGGCAATTGAACTATTGCCTCAACCTTGAGAGGATCGACCATGATCCCTGTTGTCAAAATGATGAAACCTAACAGATGGCCTGATGTGACGCAAAAACTACACTTGTTTGGATTCAAGCGGATTCAGTAGTAGCGATACCATTCAAGGATAAGTCATAATTGTTCTGTATGATCAGCTCTCTTGCGAGATCGTGACGCTAAATCATCGAGGTAAGCCTAAACTATGTGTTTGAGGTCATCAGAAGCAAAAGACATGGCCTGCTGAAACGTAGCTCCATCATTTTTTAGACCAAAATGCATGTTATGATAAGCGAATGTACCTCATGGATAGATGAAAGCGGTTTTATGTTGGTCTTCGAGGTTGATTTGTATTTGATTATATCCTGAAAAACCATCCATGAACAAAAAGGCCTCACATACTGTGCATTCATAGAATATATGGTCAATAAATGGCATGGGGAAATTATCTTTTGGGCAGGCCTTGTTCAGATCATAGAAGTCCATGCATACACGAATTGTAACCTATTTTTTATTGACTGACATGTGATTCGACACCCATTAAGTCAATTGGATGGGGTAGATGAAACCACCTTTAAGTAGTTTCTCTACTTCATCCTTGATAGTTGTTTCTTTCCTAGGATTGACCGAACAAAGCTTCTACTAGACCGGCTTGACATCAGGATAAGTTGTGATTTCATGTTCAACAATTCTTGGGTCTATGCCTGGCATTTCCTCGTAAGACTAAGAAAAAATGTCGTGGAATTATTTAAATAAATATGTGTAGATTTGAATTTCCTCGGGGAGTAGTCCACTCCGACGAAGATATTCTCCACGATGCCAGGGGTTCTATAGATGTGAATAGGTATCGTCTCAGCTATTGTGGCCATATTTCCTTCAGCATAAACTCTGTGTGTTTCCAAAAGATGGATAGGATAATCTTTATCTCCATTCATGGTCAGAGTGAATTCTCCTTCTTCAATTCATCTTAACTCTGGGAGGAAGTAGTATCTATGATGAAGATCATCCCAGGGTCTATCCGAACTAGTCATTTCCTCAATAATCACTTCGTCTGAAGGCAAGAATAAGTCTAAATAATCTGTATCAGCATGGGAACCTTGAGCCCAAATAGGCTCGATCATCGGATCTAACTCTCGTGCTGGAGTCATATCGGGGCTGGCAGAAGCTCGTTGAATGATCGAGTATGAAACTTATTCCACAGACAAAGGCATGGCCATGCCATGGTGCTCTGTCCCTTCCATTATAGTGGATGGGGAAGGAAGGGTCCACGGATCATGAAAGTATGTCCCGTGAAACGACGAGATTTGAAAATTTTCATCACGAGGATGGTAAGGGACAACCATCATATAATGGACATTGTCGGTTGAAGGCGGGTAATCAAAAGTACCCATCAATGATGGGCACAGAACAACTCCTACATTGACGATGCCAGGCTAGGGGTTATCAATCATCGGGACTGTGGAGACTCCTGATGAAGGGTTAGGACATG
>JASDQU010107291.1:112100-122879 GCA_032191745.1 Picea mariana | reverse complement strand
TACAACAAGAAATTAATTAAGGGTAAAGTGGTTGAAAAGTAGTTACATGGAAGAGTATAAATACACATCAAGAGTCTCTCATTCATACACAAAAGTTCATTGAATATCTATCCAGTGAACACTTGATATATTGGTGAATATGAGGTGGTGAGGATGAGGTAAAGTAAAGGGGATGGTTATTCTAGGTTGCAACAAGGTTTCTACAGGATTAAAGAACTTTTTATATTCATGTTTTGAAGGTTATATATTGGTGATGGTATGATACATGTTGAGGTATATTTTGGTAATGTTATGGTGCATGGTTTATGGGATATATTTTGGTAATTAATTGAGGCATATCATGAGTGATATGACACATGTTTGATGGTATTTCTTTGTACATGGTTTATTGATGTTGGCACATGCTTTAGACACATGGTTTGATGTACATCTTGGTTACTTGTTGATGATGTGATGGTCATTACTTTGGTATCTTGTTGAGGCATTGGTATACATTTGAGGCACATATTTGGTGCATGGTGTAAGGCATATTCTTTGTACATGTATGAGTAGCATGTCTTGGTGACGTTGACACATGTTGAGGCTTGATACATGGTTGATGTATGTGATATGGTACATGGTTGATGTACTTGGTATGGTACATGGTTGATGCATGGTATGGTACATGTTGATGTACATGGTATGGTATCGATTGATGTGCATGGTTGGTGCATGGTTGATACAGGTTGATATACATGGTGGATGATTGATGTACATGCTTTGGTGATCATTTAGGTATCCATGTGAGTGGATATGATTACAGTTGGTTGATGATAGTATATCAGTGACAAAGTGACAGGTTGGTTGGTGTGATAGTGATAGGTTGATTGATGTGACAGTGAAAGTGACAAGTTGATTGATATGATGATGATAGTGACAGGTTGGTTGTGATAGTGACAGTGAGTCTACACTTATATTTTAGGGAGGAAGGAATGGGAAAGGAAAGGTGTTAGTAGCATCCTTCCAGTTGGTTCCAAATAACACAATGACTTGGAGCTTCATTCAGGATGGAGCTTGCGAATCAAGGGGTTATAGCCTCCTTCTGGTACGAGACAGAGAATTCATGGAGTTGTAGCTTCCTTTAGGTTGAAGCATGTATATAGGGGGTCGTAGCCTCCTTGTATTTGTAACTGGAGAATTGGGAAGTTGGCGCTTCCAATGAATGTATTACTTTGATATATATGAAAGAATTTCATGGTTTTCTCCCATTTGGGTTTGCACGTAAATTCTGCTGTATTGTGTATTTTATGTCATGTTTCTTATGTTTATATGCTCATGATATAGTGATGCTACATTGATGATATACTATTGATAAAGTTGAAGTTTATATATTATGGTTAAAAGTGGTAAAATTGCTCATACTGATTCACCCCTACCTCTCAGTATTCCAACAATGTTCATTAAGGGGTTTCTCACATTCTAATGTTAATGAAATGTGATGTCGGATTGTGACATTCATAGAGAATTTTTTCACATTACAATATTTATTGAGGGTAAATTCCTTACTGGTTATTTAGGATTGTTTCCTTTATGTTGTTGTGTTAATTTCCATGTCACATTGGCCCATTAATCAAATGTCATGTAACATTGTGGAATTTATTAAGGGTTTTGTGACATTGTAATGTTCATCAAGGGTTTTGTGGAATTGTGACATTCTTGAATGGTTGTGTGAGATTGTAACATTCATTTTGTTTTACTTTATAATATGGATATGTTTGATTGTGATGTTCCCAAATAGTTATGTCACATTTAGAAATTATTCTTGGTTGACTCGTGTTGGCTTCCTACATTCATGATTGGTTATGTCATATTGTGGCCTCGATCAAATCTGATGTCACGTTGTGACATTCATAAAGGCTTTTTTCACATTGCAACAATCATTAAGGGTTATATTGGATTGCGACATTCCTCTATGGTTATTTCAAATTGAAACATCCATCTTACTATGTTAATGACTATGTTACATTACGACATTCATCAAATGTGAAGTGAAATTACGATTTTTATCAAGGGTTTGATTGCATTTTGATGTTAATGAAATATTATGTCACATTATGACATTCTCACATAAAGTTTAGTTAACTTTAGTTGGCCATTATTCATTATGGTTGAATATGGTGTTTGATTTTGGTTGGATAGGGTTAACGGTTTCATAATATTATCAATAGTTATGGCACATTATATAGTTTATCAAAGGTGGTGTTGAATTAATACATTCATCAAGGGTTTTGTCCCGTTGCAAAATTTTTATTGGATTATGTTGGATTACAATGTTTGAATATGGTTATGTGACATTGCAACATTCATCTCAACAAAATTTATGTCAATTTGTTGTGTTGGTTAATGTTTATTTCATATTGTGACATTCATATTGCCATGTTAATGGTTATGTAACATTGCCACATTCAAAATATGTCATGTCACATTGTGATTTTCATTCATGGTTTTATTGCATTGTGATGTTCATCACATGTGATGTCACATTTTGACTTTATTAAGGGTTTTTTCACATTGCAACTTTCGTCAAGGATTTTATTGGGTTTTCACATTCTTCAATGGTTATGTGAGACTGTAACATTGATTTTGGCTTACTTTATAGTATGGATATATTTTATTGTGATTTCCCTTAATCGTTATATGACATTGCGAAATTTATCAAATGTCATGTCACATTGAAATTTTCATCAAGGGTTTTGTCCCATTGTGACATTCATAAATGATTTTGTCACATTGTGACATTCATCTAGGGTTATGTTGGATTGCAACATTCATTAATGGTTTTTTCCTATTTTGACATTCATCTTATGATGTTAATGACTATGTCACATTGTCGGGTTCATTAACTTTCATGTCATATTTTGATGTTCATTAAGGTTTCGTTTCATTGTGGTGTTAATGAAATGTGATGTCACATTGTGATATTCATTAAGGGTTTTGTCATGTTAAAAGTTATTCAAGGGTTATGTTGGGTTGTGATATTATTCAATGGCTATGTTAGAGCGTGGCATTCATTTTGGCTTACTTTACATTAAATTGTTATGTTCCTTAATATTTGTGTTGTATTAAAACTCTCATCAAAGGTTATGTTACATTAAGCTCTGTTCAATTTGGTTGGACATAACCCACATTCCTTAATAGTTATGTTAAATTCTAACATCAATATTCACTGAATTATGTAAAATTGTTGTGTTCTCAATCCCAAATGGTTATGCTTCATTGTGATGATCATTGATGTTATCTCATGTTAAGTTAGTTGAATTTGGTTGGTCATTGTTCATTATGGTTGAATATGTTGTTTGATTGTGGTTGGACAAGGTTAATGGTTTTAGTAATATTATTAATAGTTATGTCACATTCCATAGTTTATCAAAGTTGATGTCTCATTGCGACATTAACCAAGGGTTTTGTCAAATTGAAATTTTTTTCTTGGGTATTGTTGTATTACAAGGTTCAAACATGGTTATGTCACATTGTGGCATTCGTCTAAGCTAAGTTTTTGTCAAATTTTTTCATTGCTTAATCCTTATTTATAATTGTGATGTGCATCTTGCCACGTTAATGACTACGTTACATTGTGGAATTCATCAAATGTCTTGTCATATTTTGATGTTCATTAGGGTTTTTGTCACATTGTGACATCCATCAAATGTGATGTCACAGTCTGACATTTATTAAGGGTTTTGTTGCATTGCAACATTCACAAAGGATTTTGTTCGGTCGTGATATTCTTCAATAGTTATGTTAAATTGTAGCATTCCTTTTGGCTTACTTTATAATATGGATATGTTTGATTGTAATGTTCCTTAATGGTTATATGACATTGAGACATTTATCTTGGTTGACTTGTGCTGGCTTCCTCCATTAGGGAATTGTTATGTCACATTGTCATGTTGAGCAAATGTAATATCACATTGTCACATTCATAAAGGATTTTGTCACATTGCGACATTCACCGAGCATTATGTTGGATTGTGACATTGCTTTATGTTTATTTCATATTGGAACATTCATCTTGTCACATTAATGAATATATCACATTGTGACATTCATAAAATGTTATTTCACATTGTGACATTCATAAAATGTTATGTCACATTATGATTTTTAGTAAGGATTTTGTTGCGTTGTGACATTAATGAAATGTGATGTTACATTGTGACATTTATAAAGGATTTTGTCACATTGTGACATTCAATGAGGGTTATGTTGGATTGTGACATTCCCACGACATTCATCTTTCCTATGTTGGTCTACTTTATGTTAAATTGCTACTTTACTTAATATTTATGTTTCATCGCAACGTTCAACAAGGGTTATGTTGAATTGAGATTTGTTTCCTTTGTTGTCCATAACCCGCATTCCCCAATAGTTGTGTTAAATTGCAACATTCATCTTCACTAACTTATGTCAAATTATTGTGTTTACAATGCCAAATAGTTAGGGCCATGTCGTGTGAAATTTAGTTGACTTTGGTTGGCCATTGTTTATTATGGTTCACTATGATGTTTGATTCTGGTTGGTCAAGGTTAATTGTTTAATAATTTTATTAATAGTTATGTCACATTGAAGAGTTTATGAAAGATAATGTTGCATTCCAGCATTCATCAAGGTTTTTGTTGCATGACAACATTTTTCTCAGGTTATGTTGGATTATCACATTTGAACATGGTTATGTGACATTGTGGCATTCATCTCAACTATATTTATGCCCAAATTTTACATTGATTAATGGTTGCAATGCATTGCAACATTCATCAAGGATTTTGCTGCATTGCAATATTTTTCTTGGGTTATATTGGATTACAATGTTCCAACATTATTATGTGAAATTGCATTATATATATATATATATATATATATATAGAGGGTGGTTGTATTATGTTCGATTCATATATTCATGATTTTTTATGTTAGATAGTGACGTTCATCAAGTGTGGTGTGGTATTGTGACATTTTAAAATAGTTTTTGACAATGTCACATTTATTAGAAATAAAAATTCAATTGCAACATTTTGATTGGTTAAGTTAGATTGTCATAATTGATAATAGATATGTTTCTTATTGCTTATGTCGCATGATGAGCTTCATGAAATGTTATCTTATTATGTGACATCAATTTGTGAACGCCATTATTAATGTGGGTAACGTATGACTATTAATATTCATTAAATTTTATAAACATATTTTGACATTGTCACATTTATCATCACATTTATCAAAATAATGTTCAATTGAGACAATCTAAATGGTTAAGTTAAATTGTTGCATTAATCTTTGCCTACTTTATGTGGAATTTATAATATATATGTTTCTTAGATGTGACTTCAATAGGTTAAAATAATTATCAATGTGCTTGATATTTGGATTTTAATATTCATAAAGTTTATGTGGTTGATCATGTTTAAAAGGATTTCTTTTGTAAATTGTTTACATTGAAATGCATTTTATAGTGTAGATTCATTGTAGTTGAAATGTAAAAATATATTATTTATTAATATAGAATTTATAGAATTTGAAATGTTTTTTTTTTTTACGTTAGATATATATATGCAAATATTAATATAATTGTGATTAAATGATATAAATATTTAAAAAAAAAGGTTAAATAATTTAAAGTTGAGTTTATGCAAATATTAATATAATTGTGATTAAATGATATAAATATTTAAAAAAAAAGGTTAAATAATTTAAAGTTGAGTTGATTTTTAATAATAAATTTTAATTTAATATTATAAAAAGATTACATCTTCATTTTATATATTTGTATTAAAACTATATAATATATAAAAAATAATATGGATATTGTATAAAATATTCCTATTGTTAATCAAACTATTAAAATATGTATTTTTTATAAATAATTTTAAGTCTTATTCCAATAATATAATAAATTCACATTTTTAAGTGTATTTACCCTTCCTAATGTCCAACTAGGAATAGGAATAAAAAATTAAGGAGAGTGAAGTAAGGATTCAATCATATAGATGTTAGTTAATTAGAAAAAGTGATAGTTAATACAATTTTTATTAAGATAGTATAATTTTTAAATATTAATAAAATTCATATTTGTATGTGAAATACATTCCATAATACTAAGGTATAGATATTAAGGTGGTAAAATCTACTAATGGTGTAAGTATATTTATAATACCAAGCTATAGATATTAGGATGGTAAAATGTAATAATCATCTAAGTATATTGATAATAGTTAATTAACAAATTCTTTTCATTAATATAGTATTTATTTGATTTAAGTCTTGTTAGGTTATACATTGAAATTGTTTAATAATATTCCTTTATTATAAAAATTTATATAAAATTATGAAGGAAATACATGTTGAAGATTGTATAATTTGAAATTTAGTTTAGAATTGTGTTATTAATAAGTTTCCCTAGATGAGGTTCCACTTGTTCATCCTGGAAATTAAATGAGTCATTTTTTCCCACCACCTTGTGTCCATGGATTTATTCTTTGAGGCTCCACATTAAACTAGGACTGATCTGTCATCAAATCAAGCTCATGGGAAACTTACTTTTCAAGATCTTAGTGATGCAAGGATTCACTCAGTGGAGTACAATGAACTAGTTTAACATCAATTCTGGATTAGTGGTGTACTAGATGGTGTGGATTGCTTTTATTTCCATCTGCTCCTTTGGTCTTACTATCGTTATATTTTTTGATATATCCATTTCCATGCTGGAAATAGTAATTACAATTCAATGAGCTTTACATCTCTGTCTATGTGTTAGTCAGTCAGTCAATATGAAATACAAATTCACAAGTTTACTCAAACTCAGTTTTTTCAGTTGAAAAGCAAGGGAGTTATTTAATGAATTTGATATTTATCTTTATTGAGCTCTTTTAAGTAGACAGAAGTCAATCAAATTTATTGTTGTATTAATTTTTTGAGTCAGTATTACTTTTATAGGAAGTCTCAGTTTCATATTTATAAGTCCGAGTCTATAAGAAGTTGATATGCATGAAAAGAAAAAACGACAACTGAAGGTAGTCGAAGAAGTCTGAGAGCTCAACCTCTGTGTGTGTGTTTGTAAGTTGAAAACTTTTGTTCAAAAGTCATCGGAGCTTAAGCTCAACACAATATTGTATTCTATATTAGCGCGCAACACTGAAGTTTATTTTATATCAATTATTTTCTGTGTTATAAAATTCATGAGTATTTTTTAGTTTATATGCTAAGTATAGCACAATTTTGTTTCTATGTCAAGAAATCATTTCATTAAGTGGTTTATCACAACACAAAGTACATCATGCAGTCTTTGCATTGCACGGTAAGTCCTAAGAATTTAGTCATGAAGTTTTTTGGTGTGAAATATTTGTAACTATGTCGCGTTGAATATGTCTGCACATTGTAGATCCAAGATCAAGTATCAGAGAAGGCTAATTGTAGCAACTTTTATCAGAACATGTTCAAGGGAAGTAGCTTTGTTGTGTAACATCCCTCTCTTGTGCACACTAAGCGAACTTATTCTTTGAGGATACTCTCTTGCAAGTGATCCGAATTATTATACTATTGGGTGTTTGATTATGATTATGAGGCCTTATGGACATGATGACATTTTATTTTGTTGTATTGACATAGACAAGTTCTATTGACTTGGTTCTCCTGAGTGTGCAGGATTTTGGACCTCGAGGATGTAGAGGCATCGATGAAACCCCTTGGACTCCAGATCGAGTCAGGGAGTGGAATATTTGGTTTTTTCTATTGTTGATATGACATATGCACATATGATTAGATGTTATGATGATTTATTTTATTTCTGACATGATTCATTGATGATGCAGGCTAACGATAGCTTGCTGACCAGACTCACATGTGGAGTAGAGGTTCCACGCATGACAACCAGAGATGTTGAGGGAGAGATTGGGAAAACATCCCTACCACAACCTACTAGCACTCTCGTCGTGGCTCGAACTATAGGTTAATGATTACCTAGTTTGAGAATACCCACGATGTCATGAGGGAAAACTATGACAGATGCTCACGATGATTCTAAGGGGTGTGCAATAAGGCAGGGGCGTTATTCCTTAGATTCCCTTTGTCTCATACAAGATCACCTGGTGGAGTATTGACTCTAGGTTTTTTTTATGTCTACCAAGTCAGTCAAGAGGCGAGTGGCACCTTTGGAGCACATAGTGCGTCGTGAAGGGCACGTCGTGCAAGGGAAAAGAAATGATGTGAGTGGAACCCTTGGAGAACCTAGTGCGTCCTGAAGGGAACGTCGCGTTGTTAACTAATAAGTGAATAAACCTAGATGGCCTTAGCACTAATAATGTGATAAGAAAGATTTAAAAACAATTTCCCTAATAAAATGTCCCCTAGCCTCGAAAATTAAAATCTAGGTCTAAGTGATACTTGTGGTAAAATAATAATAATAATAATAATCATTAAATATGTGATGAAAAGGGGGTAAGAAATTTGATTAATTTATTAAAATCAAATTATATTGAGGGATTAAATTTTTAGAAGGGAATTGATTGTTTTTCTACTTTTGCTAATTAAAATTTATTACTTATGAGGAAAGAGGGGTAAAATGTAATTTTCTACACTTGATAATTTGAGTTTTAGATAAAAAGGGATAAGAGGGAAACTTAAAAAGAATTAGGAAACTAATGGAAAAAGGGGGAAACATAAAGAAAAAGCGAAACATAAGGAAAAATCAAAATGACTAACTTAGTAAGGAATCTTGCCTTTAAGAAATTTCTAAATTGAACTCAACTAGGAATTTAGTAAGGGTGTAAGTCATTAAAATGTGTAAGGGAATATGGAGACACCTAGGAGTGATTCTAGGAATGCTTTTAAGTGGGTGAGGGAAATATGAGTAATTAAATAATTAATGAAATTATATTCTGGGGCAACTAAGGGATGGGTGACATGTGTACGTGATCCATAGGGATATCGGTGGCCACCTAGCTTTTCCAACTGGCTCAAAATAGTTTTCTGATAATTTTGGCAATTTACCATTTTTAGTAGTTTTAACTTCCGAGGTCATTTTGAGGGCCTAAATGAAGGTTTTTCAGGATCAATCTCCCTAATGATATCCTAATGCATCATTGAGCCCCAAAATGAATCTCCTCAATGATACCTTTCCAACGGGCTATCACATGCCTAAAACAGAGATCGTATGCAAAAGTTACGACCCCGGGAAGTTAATGTACTAACTTACCCAAACGGGGCCCACATGACTTTTGGCGCTTCATCTCCTAGGGTTAGGTTTTTGGATGTTTAGGGTTTTGGGAATTCATGTTTATTGTAAAAAGTCCTTCAGAGCCTCATTATAACCATCTTCTTGTGAATGAGCGTAGTCATCACATCTCTTCTTAGAGATAAGCCGCCACCATTCTAGCCAGTCTTCACTATGTATTTTTACAGTCTCTGTACATTTCTTTGATTAATAGAAATAGTGTATTACTGTATATCTATGTTTATGGTTTCATCTCTAATACAATTCTTTTATATTATTGAATATTTGCGATATCTCTGTGCATTTCTTTAGTATATCTTCGTTCTCATTTCGTGCCGAAAATAATCCAGATCAGTGGTATCAGAGCATGCTGCTCTTGATCGTTTTTTTCAGTGCATGTCCCCGACGAGGTCTGAGTATAGAAAGGTGGGTCTCAAGCTTGTCTCTCTTGAAGAAAATCACTCTCGCACACCCAAGAAACCCTCAATGGTGGAAGAAAAGAAAAACGATGGAGCAGATGATCCTATCAATCTGTTGCTTGAGCAATCTCTCACATGATAGAGGGACAAAATAATGGAGAATTTTTCCCACATCCTTAAATGCCCGCCGATAGAAACAGGTGCATATTCATCAAGCATCCACTTTGGAGGCACCTCTCCTTTCAAGGTACAAGTTAATTTTGATATTCCCATATTTGAAGGACAGATAGATGCAAAAGCCCTAGAAAAATGGTTAACTGTGCTGGAAGGTTATTTCTCTGTTCACAATTTTTTCGACAAAGAAAATATTACCTTCACACTCCTTAAAGCTCTCCCTCATGTCAAACATTGGTGGGAAACTTACTGGGAGAAAAGTTCCATAGAGGAGTCTGGAATATATGGGGTCGATCCCACTTGGGATTTTTTTGTGGATGCAGTAAAGGAATAGTATTACCCTATTGGCAACTATGAGAACCAATACATGAGATGAACCACACTATGGCAAGAGAGGGGCCGAGTAGTTTCAGAGTTCACCAATACCTTCCATACCTTTCACACCAAGCTAGGTATCAAAGACTCTGAACGACATTTGGTTCTAAAATACCGTCAAGCCATACAAAGATACATCCAAACTGAAATGGATTTTCTGGACATCTCATCACTCGATGTTGCTTATCGATATGCTGTTAAAATCGAGCAGGAATTTAAGCACTAGAACAAATGGGATTTCGGGTCTGCAAATCTACAACAACCAAAGTATGAAAAATAGTGTTGGAAGATTGGTTGTTGGCATTGATGTCAACCCTAGTCTTGGGTTTTGGACCGCAATATTTATGAAGGTGTTTGGACATGAAGGAAAATGCACATGTAGATACAACACCCATGGATGGATGGTATACATCATGTTGTTTCCGGTGGCATGTAGAACATCATGTGGGTCCTCATGGTTGAGGAGAAATGAATTTTTAAAGATGACAAAGTGAATTGTACATGTAGGCCCTGAAGATAATTAAAGAAAAGAATTACAAAATAAGAAAGTGTCAGGTTGGCCCTAAT
>JASDQU010107291.1:91739-105918 GCA_032191745.1 Picea mariana | reverse complement strand
ATTTTCTAATCCTTTACCCAGTGACATACAAAGACCTACTGTGGATGAAATTCATAAATTTCATTCAATTATGAGAGGCTACCAGAAAGGATCTATTAATGAAAAATGGATCAAGAAGATGCTAAACTGGGATTTATTTACAAATCCCGAAACAAATGACTTTAACATAGCTGTGTCAAACCCTGAAAAAATCAAACTTTCTAAAGATTGGCAGAGATTTATATCTGACAATAATCTATGGATCTCTTTCTTTGAGTGGAAGAGGTTAAATCAAAAGGCTGTAGTACAAATGATGGAAAAAACTTCTGAGGTTTCTCCTAAGCATAAGTGGAAAAGCAATAAAGGGCATACTGTAGAATCTAACTCTACTTTTCCTCCTTTCAAAGGTATTGTCTTAGAAGACAATAACAGACAACTTAAAGCAGTACCTTTGCTACTTTCTGAGGAAGCTATTTAGCTTTCTGGAATTGATAAAAGAGTCCAGTCAGTATCTGAACAAATCAACTGGACCAACACTTCCTTAAGAGGCATGGCTACCCACACCTTTGTGACCAATGACTATTCTTGAAAAGGTCAAATTGTAGATCTACAAGTGTCTACAAACACTATTGTACAGTCTGTCAATCACATCCAAGAAAAGGTCACAGATGTGAAAGACAAAATAGACTCTGCCTTGTGTGAAATATCTTATAAATCCAGAGAGTCCACACGAAACCATGAAGAAATAATGGAAGGTCTGGGACAAGATTTCTCTAAGATGGAAGAGACACTGACAAAAATAAGACAGAAGGATAGCAACCCTGATAAGCCTATCCCTGATTCGTTCATCCTTCCAAATCCTCCAATCTCTATACTGTCCCCTCTATATAAGCCCACTGAGACGGTAATCCAAAGAAGATTCCCACATCATTTTCCAGAAGAAGAAAAACCAGAGTCCTCTTCACGAGACCACCACTCCCTAGTGACTGTCCAAAAGCCTACTTACGAAATCCTTCCACTCCATACCAGCAGACCATCAGCCCTAGACTTGATAGGTAAAGGAAGATTGTTGGAAACACAAACATTTGTTGAAGACTGGTATCAAGAATGGAACATTGACAATCTATCCGTAGCACAAATTAGAAAAATGATAGATAGAATGTATGTCTCTTATAACATTATGTGCATGAAAAGAAAAACAGAGATAGAGGCATGTAAATCTATCATCTAGTGCTTTACAGGCAACCTCAACAAATGGTGGGAAGTCATTTCTTCCCCTGTAATGATTGCCAAGATGGAGGCTGAAGTCCTCAGAGATGAACAGAGAGATATTTTTTATCATACTAATGGATCTCCCCATAATAACATGATTGGTGCTCTCACCACAACAATCCTTGAGCACGGGTGTGGAACCGAATCTGAATTAGCTGATAAACATGAGCTAATTGTCATGAATATGAAATGCAGGAAGATGTCCGAATATGAAGAATTTCATAAAGAGTGGACACAGAGGATATTTGAGGTTCAGGATAGCCAAAACCTCCTCTGGAAACAGGTATACTTGGCAGCAATACCAAGTAAATGTGTTGTATATCTGAAAATGCAGGAAGTGTTTAAACTTCCTTATGAGATATACACATGGGGAGAAATTTAATCTTTAATCACTAAGGCCTTGATTAGACTATGTACTAGTATGAAAGTCCAAAACTCTGTATCTAAGATGACTTATCTCCCTGATCAAAAATCTATTTGTGAAAAATATGGTTTATACATCACAGATCCTGTTAAAAGAAAGAAGAAAAAGAAAAGGAAAGTCAGGGAGGAAATGGAAGAAAACCCAAATATAGGTATAGATATAGGCCTAGAACCCATTACTATGAGACTGAAGATATCAAATTAAAAAATCATACCTATCAGGCTAAGCAGCAAATTCAGTGCTGAATATGTGGAAAATCAGGGCATATGGCTCATAACTGCCCCGAAAATATAGCCTCTAGAAAATCAAAAGGAAAACTCTTCGAACAAAAGGATAAAGAGGCTCAAGAAAAAAGGCAATTGGCTCTAAGAATGCATTGTAATCAATGTGGAGCCAATGATCATGAAACAAATTAGTGTCCTTACCATCCCTTCCCTAAAAGAGAAGAGGTCCATATTCTACAAGAAGGATGTTGTTCAAACTCTGATAGTACTTATAAGTTTCAATACAACTCAGAAGAAGAAATATTAATCAACCAGGATTGCAATTGCGGAAATCCAATTTTTTGTTCTTGCAAAAGTAGTACAGACAGTTCTGATTCTGAATCAGAATGAGAGATCAAGAGAAAATTAAAAGTCTGTATGTTCCACAATACGGGAGATCAAGAAGCACAGATGCTAGCCCAAATCAAGGCCCTGCCTGAAGGTGATATGAAGAATTCACTTCTTGATACTTTTGTAAAAACTGTTAAAATTGAACAAAGGGCCATGAATGACGAATATTCTAAAAGAGAACCTTTGTTCATTGATGCCTCTTTTGACATAAATACAAAGACTTTTATCAAGTTTAACAGAGGGGAAAAGTTACAAAATACCTATGTGACTGATCTAGCTAAAGAGGTACTTCTATTGAAAAAGGAGATTTTTGAATTAAAAGGAAAAATCAAGAAGATGGAAGAAGAAGATGAATACAGCTTCAAAATTGATTCCTGGGCTAGACAGGATATCAGAGAAATAAGAGAGAGATTGGAATCTATTCCTCCTCCATTAAAGGATGTTCCCCATGAGAGTCCAAGGTCAATAATACAAGGGAAAACAACAGCCCATATGCAAGGGCTCACAGCTATGAAGAGTATGCCCATCAAATTTCAAAAGTATCATGTTAGGATCAAGCTGGAAATAAATGGAGAAGTATTCAAACTAAATGCACTATTAGACACTGGATCTGATATGAATCTAGTAAATAAAGATTTGATTCCTGCAAAATACTGGCTTCCTAGTTACTGTTCTTTTATTGGACTAGGAAATGTAAATATTGCTTTAAATTTTGAGATTCCTAAAGGTATTTTGTTATTTGATGAATATGCCTTAGGAATGAAATGTTTAATCACTGAGTTTCCAGTAGACTATATACTTGGCACACCATTTCTATCTGCAGTAGAACCTCATGGTTCTTATAAAAGTTCTACAGGAGAACCAGGGTATTTTATCACCCTACCAAGTATTCAAGGCCATCGTCCTAAAAGGATAGAACTGCCATTTATCTCACAATCTCATGCTCAGATTGTCTACTGCTCAAAAGGTATGGTAATCATAAATACTTGAGATGATCATAGAAATGGTCCAGCTACTCATTATCTCGACGACAATACCCCATGGGAAGTCTATAAAGAAAATTGGATACCAGATTGGCAACTAAGATCTTCAAAAGGAATTGAATTCGGATTGCCAGGATTTTCAAGGAATACCAATATCCATCTAATCCCTCCCCAACACATAATTGGAAGAATGCATCATGAATCAACAATTGCTTCCAGACAAAAGCTAGTTGAAATGGGTGATCTTAGCAGAATCAGATCTGCTAATAGAGAATGGTTCTGTCAACAAACCCAAACATGGCAAGAAACTCCATCCTGAAATTTCTTTCAAATTAATAGAATGAGAACTCTGCAATCTTGGCCAAATCAGGATCCAAAAGAAAGATTGTTCAACATAAACTATTCACAATACAAAGCAATGTGGTATAATGTATGCCTCTCAACAAATAGGTACAGATATTATTACTGCATGATTAAATTTTTTGTATTATTCATTGCTTTTCCTGAACCTGATTGGTTAGCATACTAGTGGCAAAAATTTGGGTTACATCCAAGCGGAATAGACCCTAAAATAACAGAAACAACTCGTATGTTTCTATTCCCAAATAGGAACTTACAGACTGTCAATGACCTCTTTTCTGATGAAGAATATAAAATGTTGTTTATAAGAGAAAGACATCCATGGATTATCAGGACCAAATATGTACTCCAACAAGATGAAGATAGTGACGAAGACCCAAAATTATACAAAGAAGTGTACACTCAGCACTGGGACCCTTATAGATTCTGTCACTTCCATGATCATCCAATGGAATGATTATTGTCTTACTGCCAGACAACTGAAGGCAGTCGGTTTCCATGGGTTGACATTACCAACCTCCACAGTGTAATCACATGAATTCATGTCTAAATGGCTGACAGTGGTGCCATTCGGGTTTAGTGGGCTACCAGAATCAACCTCCACTTTGTAATTATTGTCCTCTTGTAATAATGGGAATCTTGGAAACTCGGAGCACTTCTCCGACTTTTGGTGCGGTTTGACCCACATTTCCAAGATGCTCTACTTTATGTCATGTTTGTCTGTCCTCTGATCGGGGAATCTTGTATGAAAACCCCATCAGACTTACTGTTCTATCTGCTTTTGGTCGATATGAAATAAAGTTCATGATTTGGTCGGATGATCTTGCACGATTTCTACCGCTAAATCTGTAAAGTAAGATTTAGTGGTCGACACATAGGGCCCAACGTCTTCTCAAGGTCCTTCTTCATGATAACTCTTCCTTCACAAATTTGTATAAAGGAAGGATGAGAGTTCATTCTCGGAGAGGAATTCTGGAGTCAGTCAGTCAGTCCGAGTCTCTAAGCTTCCCTTTTGTCTGAAGCTTCGCGTCTTTCTTTGAGTATGTAATTAAGTTGTGTGAGCAAATACGAGCATCCTTCTCTTGCTATGTGCATCATGCACAAATATTGTAATATCCTGGCGATTATGCTCTGATTTTAATATAAAAGTCTTCTGCATATATGTATTCAACTTTGAAGTTTTACTCATTGTCTCTGTAACATGCGCTCGTTATGAGTTTGCTTATTTGCCTATATTTGCACTCGATGTTCCTTGGTATTGTCTGATGAAGTTCACTCATCCGGAGATAAGGTTCACTGGTAGTAAGTCCCGCGAAGGTAAAGCCTCTGTCGAGCACTGGTAGTAAGTCCCGCGAAGGCAAGGAGGCTGCTATAGGGCAGTTGTAAATGTAGAGATTCGCTGAAAGCCGACTATAGGATTCACATAAGGCCGCAAGAGCTTGGTGGAGTCCAAGTGATGGGGTGGGTTCACAAGTCGGACATAAAGCGGTTAACCTGACTATATTGGTTCTGTCGAGAGTAGCAGAAACCAAAGGAGACAAGGCATGAAACAAGAATATGATAGTCAAGTTTCATATCTCTGACAGGCTGTTCGAGAAGATCAGCTTACAAATGGGAAATAGCGGGAATTATTAATAAAAGTTGAATCCGTTAAACCGTAGAAAATAAATAGCTCAATTTCAGCTATCTCTGGGCATTAATGCCGCTGCACGTAGCTGGAATGATCTTCGAAGCAACCCGAGTTCCTGTAAAAACACGATTTTCGTACCATATGCGGTGGGTGAAAGGAACACGATCGTCAGAATACTGAAACTATAATATATACCTCTGAATACTTAAAGTATATATTTAAATTTAAACAAATTTGAATTAAACAAAAAATAAATATAATAGTTTATATATATATATATATATATATATATATAATTGTGGCAGGGTGAACGTAGAGTAATCATTGCTTGCAAGGCGCAGTCGGGTTGGCAAAGTATAATACGCATGCAAAAATATAGAGATTCCTTCGACGGATTTGCCATGAAGAAATACGCACCCACTAGCAATGGTTTAATTATTTTGTATGGGCAGATATACGCAGCCGGGTATTTGCACATCTATTGCTGCCGAACACTAGCTGATATTGCACAGCCGGGTATTTGCACATCTATTGCTGCCGAACACTAGCTGATATTGCACAGCCGGGTATTTGCACATCTATTGCTGCCGAACACTAGCTGATATTGCACTGCGGGGTGGATAATGCCCTCACAAAGGCACATTGCACTGAACGCAATAATATTTATTAAAGAATCACCGTGCAATCACCAGGGCCTCTTTACTTTCAACATGTGACAGATTCAATGGACAACGCAGAAGAACCACCAGCAAAATGACTTACACAACAGATTCAAAGAAACAACTAAAAGCTCCTCTTTCAGTGAACTGAGCGCACTTTATTGACCCTTAAGGAGCTATCTAGCTCGTCATAGAATGTTATAAAATGATTTCTCATGCAAAGGAACATGGGAAATTGTAGCAAGTATTCTCATTAGTAAGTGTAACAACAAAATGTGCTATGCATTGTTGCATGGGATTTGTTCTTCCAGTGTAAACCCCTTCACAATCCCGAATTTGTCTGCTAATATTATATTCATAATATATTATAAAGCCCAATCTGGCGGTGCTTGATCGAGTGACAATTTATGGAGATTGAAGAGAAAGAATGGGCCCAATGACTAATACCAAGCTAGCTCCCAGGTATCCCGGATCATCGGAATA
The DNA here is from genome assembly GCA_032191745.1 of Picea mariana. NCBI lineage: Eukaryota > Viridiplantae > Streptophyta > Pinopsida > Pinales > Pinaceae > Picea > Picea mariana. The sequence continues at coordinate 99,514 of JASDQU010107291.1, read as the reverse complement.
CTCAGGAAATAAAAAATTGCTGCTTGTCAAATTTTATATGCATGCTGTTGAACCATGTTATTGACGTGCTGTCTAAAACCGTGCTTGTCTTGATATTTTGAATACCTGCATTTCATCTTTCAATAAAATAATTCACTATAGCAGGGGCCCTCATTACATCGTCTCTAATAATGGCGACCGTTCCCGTTGTTCTACGTCGTTCAAACATGATTTGCAAAATATGGAAAAAAAAAATGAGATTTCCGATTATGGTTTTTAATGGTTAGTTGCGGACTTTGCAGCCAGCTAGAAATTTCAGAGCAGAACCTAATAACAGAATCGAGCATTTTTATCACAATTTCTTATCAATTATACCTGTATATTAGAATACTTCAGCAGCATCACTAACACTTAGTTTTCACTAGGGTTATCCTCCATTGCAGTATGGAAAATTACGCCATTAATGAATAATGTTGACACGGGCTCATATCTGAATGTAAATCTTTATCAAATTGGTATAAATAACAGACTCTGACTTTTTTTCAACACATTCCCTTACATATTACACATTCATGAAGTTAACTGGAGTTTAGATTCCCTCCATACATCACATGGATAAAATAAATCACATGGATAAAATAAATGATTGACTTTAGTTGACTTTGCTCTATTAGATCGATGTACAATGGAGGAGATAAGGATTGCCCAAATTCATCCATATTACACATTCATCCATGAAGTTAACTGGAGTTTAGATTCCCTCCATCCAACACAGATAAAATAAATGATTGACATTCGTTGACTTTGCTCTATTAGATCGATGTACAATGAAAGAGATGAGGATTGCCCAAATTCATCCATGCGAGACACATGGATAAAATAAATGATTGACTTTCGTTGACTTTACTCTATTGAATAGATCGATGTACAATGGAGATAAGGATTGCCCAAATTCATCCCTGCAACACACATGATCAAATAAATAATTGACTTTTGTTGACTTTTCTCTTTTGAATAGATCAATGTACAATCTAGATAAGGATTGCTCAAATTCATCCATGCAACACACATGGATAAAATAAATGATTCACTTTCGTTGACTTTGCTCTATTGAATAGATCGATGTACAATCGAGATAAGGATTGCCCAAATTCATCATCTCCATTATGTTAGGCAATGTAAGGAAGTGACCAAGGTCTCTGGGTTTGTAGGGTGAGGTTCATATACAATTTCTCATTCGACATTGAATAGTTGGGATTGAATATTTGTTGCTGCAAGTTTTCACTAGAACATTGAATATTTTGGCATGTACATCTTTTGCAATTTTGCATTGCATATTGAATATTTGTATAAAGATGTTAATGATGATATAATACTTTAGCATTTTTTATTGTTGAAATATATAATTTTTATTTATTTAATATGCTTGTTAATGTATTGAGAAGTAGAGTCAAGTTCTAAGTGAGTTGTGCCATCTTATTTTTAGGGAGTTTTTGAGAATTGGATTGGTGAGATTCATATTTGGTATGTTGTTGAGATATTATTTCAGCCTCTCTATTTATATTTGGAATAAGTTAGATCTGATAATAACCATTATTTCATTAATTCAATAACAACTTTGTGTGTTCACAATCATTTATCTCTACTCTCCCATATTATCATGGCATCAGAGCATTATGGCTGGCTGTGACTCCCTCACAACAGTGCCGAGGAATATGTGGAGAGTAGAGTAATTGTTTAGTGTGAAAATTTTTGTGTGCTTGCGTGAGTCCTCGTGTGTGTGTTCATTGTCCAAAGAAGATTGTTGCCTACGTGCTGCTAAAGATAGCGCTGCAGTTGAGGAAGGTCATCGTTGAAGAAACGTTGTCACTTGAGCTGTGAATAAATACGGTGATCATAGCTCAACATGATAGAGTGAGTCTAGTGCAGAAGGTTTACATCCAAAACAGAAAGGTTTTATGCGCCTATGGAAAGAGAACAACGAATTGATGCAATCGTGACAGAGTTGCCTTCTCTCCGTTGAATAGAGATCGTGTCGTCCAGTATTTGCGCTGCAGAGCTCCTGCTCGTTTCCCTTATGCGGAATTGGGTGTGTCGTTGAGGTGGATGCTCATTGTTTAAAAGAGACCGCAACCGTAAATAATAAATTCGTCACTTGCTGACGCCAAAGGAGTCATTGATTCCTAAGTGAAAGGAGCCTTCAAGATATTGAGTGTAAATGTTTATCCGCAGTTACTCCTGATACGTGATGGCACCATGGAGGAGCCATAACAGAGTGGAGGAGCAACCCATAGAACTTGCGCATGGAAAATTATGTAGAAAAAGTGTCGAACCACATAGAGAAGAGGATTATGCTAGAGATCGAGTGGACATGCCCTGCATGGTTGGGAGATGTCATCATTATTTATAACAAGGGAAAGGACAATATTGTGAAGCATTGATGTTTTTGGTTTCAAAACCTTCTTGTGAAGATTACAAATAATTTACCCTTCAATGCCACTGTCGGTCACTGCTGGTAAATGCATATGGATATTTCCTGCAAGGCGATTTCGGTGAGAGGGTCTCCTCTACACGTCATCCATTTGGGATCTTGTGCTGCAAATTGGGGGACTTATGCAATTGTGTTGAGCACAAAGAATATTACAGATAATTGGTATTTCGGAAACTATGAGCCGATGCTAGTGTCCAATATTTTGTTAGCACGGTGCATTTGTTGTCTTTGTGTGAACAATATATTGCGTGTGATTGCAACATTTACCTTTGAGCATGGACTTGTCTATGAATCCGGAATTATAAATGTATTGATTCTAGTTAATTCAATATAGTTTTATTGTTAGAATTAGCTACTCTAATACGAAAAACATCAATTGTAGAATGGAAAGTGGCCACGAAAATCAAAGATGAATGGTGAAGGATAGAGACTTGGAAACAAAAGAGAGATTGGTATTCCCGTCATTATATTGTAGCTGAGATTGGATAATGAACAAATGTAGGTAAAGTTGTTTGAAATAAAATAGACTCATGACCATATTAAAATGTGAGTCACACATGTAATTGAAAGCAAGTCTATGATATTTTGATGTAGTGGTCCTAGAAAATTCTATGTACTTGAGTCATTGTATACCCCCTAATGTGAAAAATGTGTGGTAATCTAAAAACCACTATGTAAATGATGGTTTGTGGTCAAAACCACTTGAGAGAGAATGGTTGAGGGTAATCCGAAAAAACTCAAAGCATGGTTACAGGTAATCCGAGAAAACTTGGAGCATGGTTGAGGGCAATCTGAGAAAACCGAGAGCATGGTTATGGGTAAGACGAAAAAAAAAACTAGGTTTGATGATGATGTGATGAAGGGCGAGTTAAAGTTAAAAGTATATGTATGAGGAATACTGCTTGAATGAACCATGTAGCTGAAAAGGATTCCTAGAGAACTGGTGGTTACAACAACTGATGATCCTTGTATTCCGGTAGATGGATTTATTTTATATGGACATCAATAATCAGATGCAGGTACAAGAGGAAGCAGATGAAGATATAACCACATAGGTATTTAGATAAGTTGTCATTAAGGGAGAGTGTTGGAATATATAATTCCTACTTATCTAATATGCTTGCTATTGTATTGAGAAGTAGAGTTAATCTCTAAATGAGTTGTGTGATCTTATTCTTAAGAGGTTGTTAGAAAGTTGGATGAGTGAAATCCTTGTTTAATGTGTGGTTGAGAAAATATATCAACCTCTCCATTTGAGTAATTGAATATGTGTCTATTATACTCTAGTCTTCCATTTTATCACTCATATTAAATTCATATTGAATGGCTATTTCTTATTATGTTAAGAGCTTTTTCGAGCATTTTTCATAGTGAATACTTGTTGAGATCTAACTCGAACACTTTTTTCACTAAATGCTTCTCACTTTCTTGTAGGTTTATTATTGTATTTCCAATTGATCTACCCCAATTTTTAATGATATCTTTGTTTTAATGTTTTTAAAATTTTTTCTGTCAAAACAAAACTTGTTAATAATTTAATTTCAAATTATCTTTTAAATTTCATCATTTTTATTTAAAACTTTTATATATTTTTATTTTATAATTTTTTTTATTTAAAATATTGTTTTTAAATTTTGATATTATAAATTTTTTATTTTGAATTATTTAATGTTATTATTTTTAAATAGGTAGTTATATTTTTTGGAGTTTTTATGGGTATATTTTCGGATCAATGTTTACTAAAATCTTGTCAAAAATTCTTGGAAATCCATATTTTCCTGATTAAGTTTGTATAATTTGAGTGTTGTAAAGGTTTCTTAAGATGTTAAATCAATTTACGCATTCAAAAATACAATTCAAAAAACATAAAAGAAAGTTAATATGGTGAAAAAGTTCAAAAAATTGAATATTTAAACAAGAGCATTTCTAAACACTTTTTTATTTATAATTTTTACACATTTTCATTTCACAAATTGTTTTTTATTCAAAAATTTTACACTTTGAATTTGAATATGATATTTAGTATTCCCATTTAATGAAATATGTTTCATATATAATTGATTTTGCTTCTCTTAAATGTTAATTAATTTTCCAATAATTTATTTTAAATTAGTTTTAAGAGTATGTCATTTTCTACACTCTTTTTATTTATATGTTTTTTCTCTTTTTTTCACTTTATAAATCATTTCATATTTTATTAATGTGATTAAATTTGTTCATATTATATACAAATTAACTTATTAATAAAAAAAATTCTAAGCTAATAGATCTATATTTCCTAAGCAACCTAGGTCCTGACCTTCACACAAAGGAGACCAAAGCCATCTGAACCATTTGAAGGATAATGTCAAGCTGGAGCAAAGACGTAAGGATGATGGCATTCAGGACAACAGGGAAGAACAGGCTAACCTAACAAAGATTCAAATAAAGCATCCAACCTACGTCGAGTGCTTTCCTGTCGAAATTGCTAGTCTGCGACATCTCGTCGGAACTCAAAGATTAATTGAAGGTGATAGTCAGAGAAGCTCCTCGAAGTGTTGGCTTCGATATGTGAAGACTTTTCAGGAGGATGTGCATTGGAAATCACCTGTGAAGGATGCGTAATTGTTGAAGGTTCCTCCTCGATGACAACAACACCCCAGTGCTCATCCAAGAAGCCAAACAAAGATGACTGAGCCCCTATCTGCTTGAGTCGAAGGAGAGATATTGACCTGAGAAAGGTTGGCAAATAGTTTTTTTTCTTTTAGAAAGGTTCTACTGTCGACTGGTTGGAAATCAGCCAGAGCAAGAGCTGTCAGATATTCCTCCTTAGCAATGATCGTTAGCGAGCTTGCTTTAGGTCTATGTGCATTCTCTATACTTGGTGTAGTGGAGAGGATGGTAGGGGAAGAGGCAAAGTGGAAAGAGTTTTCATGGAGGTTGGAATATTGATGATGATTAGCAAGGAAATGGTAGTAATCCGACCCACGACGAGCCCTACCTCATTCCCAGGGCATGGCTCCGAGAGAGGGACTCACTTTCATCTGATTAAAGAGAAATGGAAAGCCTAAGGGGGAGACAGAACTGGCTTAACAGGGCTGGAATCTCGGATCTACAACGCATAGATAGATTCAGCGTAACGTAGTTACAAATACTGCACCCCTACGTGTTGTGATAAAAAAACTTAATTAAATGATTTATTGAAACAAAAAAAACAAAGTGCTATGCTTAGCATATAAAATCAGAAATACTCATGAATTTGATAACACACAAAATACTTAATATATAATAAACTTCAGCACTACACACTAATACAGAATAAAATATTGTGTTGAACTTTGGCTCCAATGACTTTTGAACAAACTTCTACAACTTACAAATACACAGAGCTTGATCTCTTAGACTTCGATTCAAACAATTAATACACCAATAAATTTCACTGAATTCTATCTACTTAATAGAGATCGAGAAAGATAAAGATCGGTTTCATTAAATAACTCTCGTGCTTGTCGACTGAAAAAACTGATTTTGAGTAAACTTGTGAATTTGTATTTGCAGAATGGCTGACTAACTGAAAAATTGGCGGAGACGTAATGCTTACCGACTTGTAATTACTATTTCCAAAACTCCCCCTTAATTAAGTTGGGATTACAAAAATTTACAACAAAAATTTGAATTTACATATATTATCACACATCTGTTACTGTGTAGAATCATATACTATTGCACATATGTTGAAATGCATCTCTTGCTAAATCCTTTGTAAAAATATCTGCGACTTTATCTGCGACTTTTTCTTTTGACTTACAAAATTCTAAACAAATCTCTTTGTTATTCACTAATTCTATGGTAAAATGATACCTTGTATCAATGTGCTTGGTTTTCTTGTGAAACACATGATTCTTGGATAACATTATGGTTGAATTGTTGTCAAAAAATACTATTGTTGGTTGTTGTTGTTCCTACAACAAATCTTTTAACATTCTTCACATCCAAATTGCTTGACAAGTTGTGTTTGTAGCTACGACGTACTCTACTTATGCTAAAGAAAGAGTCACTATGGGTTGCCCATGATACCAAACCTGTTCCAAAATGAAATGTGTTCCCAGAGGTACTTTTCCTATCATCTATGCTCCCTCCACAATCAATGTTAGTGTATCCAATAAGTTTGAAATCTTTTAAAGTAGAATACCTTATACCAAAATATTTTGTTCCATTCACATATCTCATAATTCTTTTCCATGTTTTCCAATGGGATTCTTTTGGATTTTCCATAAACCTTGAAATTATGCTCACTCCATACATAATATTAAGCCTTTTTGTTGTTAGATACATAAGACTGCCTACCATTCTTTTAAAAAATGTGGGATCTACATTGGACCCTTTATCTTCTTTCCTTAACTTCAATCCTATTATAACACGTGTTGGGGTATGTTTGGAATTTATCATATTGAATCTTTTAAAAATTTCATGCGCATACTTAGATTGTGAGATAGATATACCAGTTTTGGACTAGTGAACTTCAATACCTAGAAAATATCTCATAATCCCTATATGAGTGATTTCAAATTCATCCTTCATGACCGAATTAAATTCTTCTATTCCAAAATCATCTGTAAAAATCAAATAATTTTCATATAAGAAAACAATTAACATGTTACCTTGTTGATTTTCTTTGATGTACAGTATTGGCTCACACTCACTTCCTTGAAATCCATTCTAAATGAGGTATGAATCTATGTGACTGTACCAAGCTATGGGAGCTTTCTTTAATCCATACAATGCTTTCTTCAATATGTACACTTTGTTCTCTTGTCCTGGAATCTCATAGCCTTATGGTTATTCCACATATACTTCTTCTTCTAAATGTCCATTCAAAAATGATGGCTTTACATCCATTTGAAAAATTGACCATTTGTTATGCACGGATATGGCTAACACAGTTCTGACTGTGTGTCCATGCGCACAACTACCACAAATGTTTCATTGAAATCAATTCCAGTTTTTTGTGTAAAGCCTCTTGTAACTAATCTTTCCTTGTGCTTATGCACATTTCCATCTGCATCTTGTTTGGTTTTATAAATGCACTTCTGTAACACCCATACATGGTGTTAAACTATTAATCTTCCATTAAACATATACAATAAAAAATTTTCTTAAACATAATTTCATTTCATTTTCATTTACACAATTATTCTACATTTGCTCAATGATAAATCTAATAACATGATGAAATAAGTAGTAGGCTAACTTTAAGATTTAAGAACTTAAAACATAAGTATACTCAAAACATCAATAACAAAATATCACTGAAAAATACCTCCTC
>JASDQU010107291.1:68321-89629 GCA_032191745.1 Picea mariana | reverse complement strand
CAGTTGGCTGATTTTGCCAAGCAAGGGTTGCAGTAGGCTGGTTTTGCCAAGTGGGATTTGTAGGTGGGTATTGCTGGGGTTTCTAGTTTTGATTAGTAAATGACTGAACCTACCATGTGCTACTAGGGGATTATTGTTGGTTATACTGTTTGGAGAAGAAAGAGGAAGGGTCCTGAATGTATTTGGAGGCCGATTCTTCCATTGACGACGCTAAGCCATTAGATATAATGGCTCTGATTCTTATTCTAATTCCCTAAAGACAACTTTCAGTCCAGGAAGCGATGGGCATTGTTCCGTGTCATGATCCTTGGCGCAGATAGTGCAAACCCGGACCGCATCCAAAGGGAAATCCCTTGGACCATGTTTTCTTCTGCACCTGTGGAAAAATATGGCTAACATTTGTTCTGCTTCTATTTTTTTCTATTTGGCCTGCAACATATCCAATTGTGTACTCAGAGTGCTCATAATGTATGTTTTAAAGTTTTCTAAGAGATTACCAACTTCATCTCGAGTAACACCCCCGCTGGTAATATTGTTATTTCTGGTGAAGGGGGTACGCATCCCTGATCTGGTCCGTGAACTTCCTCTTGAGCACCTGATGCACAATAGGACAATGTCATCATAAGTTTCTTGATAAATGTCACCTTTCCCCATTAAATTCAACATTTCTACCCATTCATATTTCATACCTTTAATCAGAGTTTCCTTAAGTACTTCCCCTGGTAGCGTGCCATAGGGTGATCTTTGTAAATTATATTGAAATCTCTCTACATATTCTTCTAATGATTCATTTTCTTTTGCAGTCATTTGAAAGATTTCATATTTTAAGTCTCTGGTTCTATAATAATCCTGATATTTTGTCAAGAAGGCTTGTTTCATCTCATCCCATGAGTTTATAATTCCTCCCCCTAATCCCATGAACCAGCGTAGAGCTGCTCCTTTCAAAGTGGAGGGGAACAATTTTTATTTTTGGGGTTCAGAGGTGTAATCATACCCTCTACATAGGACATCAAATTCAAATAAGGATGCGTACGGGTCTTCTGAGATTAATCCATGAAAGGTTGGCAAGTTTTGTAGGGGAATAGCCTTCATGGGGGCATTGGCGATTGGATCAACTATCGGATATTCCAAGGTGGAAATATGGGGATGTTGTGGATTTGGTTGTGCCATTTGATCGAAAATATGCCATAAATCTTTATGGATTTCTTGATCTGAATATTTTATTTGAATTGATTGGTTATATGATCCTCTAGGGGATTTGATTGCACTCCCTCTACCTGGAATTTCGGGTATGCCTTCTTCTTTCACAGGAGATTCAGGATCAAGTGGTGGGTTTGTCTTAGTTATCCTACTAGTTTCTCCTTCTCCTTCCTCCAGATTACAAGAGTTTCCCTCTCCTAAAGGGTTGAGGGGTGGAAGATCTGCACTCTGAAATCTTAGCTCAGTCCCTTCAGTTTTTCTATGAATCTCGGCGTGGACTGCAGTTGGTGAAGCTGTGACCTGAGGGATTCGGGTAGATCCTTTTCTAGGTCCAACCGAAGCTTGAGATTCTACTTTTCGGATGATGTCATCTATGAAAGTGCTTCTTCCAGGGAGCATCCAGCCTTGGGCTTTGGTAATTTTTGGTGGAGGTTTTGGTTTTTCAAGATCTTTCTTCTTAGTCATACACACTTCACACAACAAAAAGGAAAAATAAAAAAAAAAGGAAAAAAAAAACACCTATGCAACCTCTTAATGCGTCAGCTGGAGGTAGGCGCTGGTATAAGCATCTTACTTATTGCCTATATAGGTTCTTACCTTCTGTCTTCAATACCTCATCCTCCAGAGGCACAATCTATGCTACCTTTGACATTCTTCCCCGGCAACAGCGCCAAAATGTTGGGCTCTAAAGATGTCTAAAAACAACCTTAGTTTAACATTAATTTATCAACCCGAGGATTCATCTTGTATCTCAAAGAATATCGGCAAAGTTTATGCAGATAGTTCATAGAGGCTAAAATCGTGTAGTGAAAGAAAATCTAAGTTTATCAACAATCAAGTTCCTCAAAAAATTATTAAATATTCTAAGAATTGAAATCTAAAGATGTGAAAAAGGAAAGGAACTAGCTAATCTATTGAATTCATTTTAAGAGAAGTAATTGAATCTAGATAAAGACTTGCAGAAATGACTATCATTATGAATCAAATTGATGAAAAGAAAAAGGCAAATTACTCCATCTATGGAAAGGAACAAAGACTGTAATCTAACTGAAAAGAGACAACAATCGTCTTTCTATTGAAAGGAACAACAACTATATTCTAGCGGAAAGGAACAACAAATGTAAACTAAGTAAAAGGAACGACGAATGTAACCTAAGTAAAAGGAACAACAAATGTGAACTAGATGAAAGGAACAACAAATGTGAACTTATGAGGAACTGTCACGCATCAAATCTCAGTAATAGGAATTGGAATAGCAACCATTTAATGCTTCAGGGAATATCTATTTCTTGCAATTGACATGAAATCATCAACACACTTATGCGTTTGTTAACTACTATAAAAGAAAATCGAATCACAAAATAGAATTTGAATTGATACAATTATAAGTCGAACAATAGCTCCTTCAGACCAGGGATGATTTTAGGGGCTAAATTTCGCTCATGGGCTAATTTTCCATGGTTTTTCCAAAAATGAGATTCGCTACTTTGAAAAAGATTCGCCCAAATTCTATAGGATATAATTATTTTACCTTAAAAATCACCAAAATTTTATAAAAGCTATATAAAATCCTTAGAAATTTGAATATTTTTACAAAACTATCGCCAAACATTTATAGTTGGCATATGAAGGATTAGTAAGATTCGCCAAGGTTTCTACATTTTAAAATAAATTTATATCCTTAAAATCATCCCTACTTCAGACTGGGCCCTCGGTCCTTAGAAGCACTGCTATGTGAAACTCAGTATATAAAAATGGTAAAACCGCTCGAAGCTTCTATTAATTTCATAGCTGGTACAACATTTTACAGAAACTGCTAACGCATAGCAATTCTATATTCTCAATTCTTGAGTGCAATTCTTCTACCCTCCTTCAATATCTATGTACCCCTTATATGTTACAATAATTTGGGTAAATTAAACTATCCCGAGGATCGAGAGATCCTCAGGATTGCTTTACTATTACAATAAACAACTCAATTATCTTAAAACTACTTTGCGCCATAAAGTCTTCAACCTCCAATAGCTTGCGTATCTTCAAGATTCCCCTTGCTATCTTGGGTTTGACAATATTTAACCAATCCTGCAATAAAACCAGACAATTCCAATCATATTTAGGATATATGTAATCTAATCTCGAACAACAATGCTAAAGAGTATATTATTCATTTTATATTCTATTTGCTTCTAAATAACCAAAAAGTTAATCAAGATGATATCATGAAATGTGGGAAAAAGGAAGATATTTATACCTTTTTCATAACCTAACAATGACGTCAACAAGTGTATCATATCTTGCACTTCTTGTGCCATTTCCAAGCCAGACATGAAGAAGCAAGGATTATACACCCCTCTTCCTATTCCTGAGAAGCCTTGGGAATCCATCTCAATGGATTACATGTCTGGCCTTTTGTCCACCAAGCAAGGAAATGAATTCATATTTGTGGTCATTGATTGGTTTTCGAAGATGGCCATCCTCACAACCTGCAAGAAGAATATCACAATGGAAGATACTACCAAGCTCTTATTCGAACGAGTGTGGGTCCATTTTGGGATACCACAGACCATCATCTCTAATCGGGACAACAGGTTTCTCAACACATTTTGGTCAAGTCTCTAGTCACTGTTGGATACCAAGCTCACAAAATCCACTTATTTATACCCCCAAACCGATGACCAATCAAAGGTCATTAATCGGATGATTCTGCACATCCTACGCATGTACAATTCTAAGCATCCATGTACAAGGGACGAGATTCTCCCCTGTGTTTAGCATAGTTACAACGTGACTCTCCATAGCTCCACCGTCCATAGCCCATTTCAAGTGTGTCTAGGATTCCAACCTTTGTGACCAATTAATTTTACACTTCCTCTTGCCACCACACATACAGACTCTTGCCATGATCAATCTGTGATCGACAAAGCCATCAGATTCATTGAGTGGATTCAACACATCCACCAACAGGTCCAAGATATTTTTCATAAATCCAATGCTAAGTACAAGCAACGCCATGATCAACACAAGGTACCACACCAGTTTCAGGTTGGCGACAAATTTTGGTTACATTTGTAGAAGGAGTGTCTCACGCGGCCCCATTGAAATCTTTGCCCACTTCTCTATGGGCCTTACACTATCACCAAGGTTGTGGGTAGAAATGATTTTGAGCTGAACACTTCACCCTTCCTTGGCATGCATTCAATGTTCAATGTGGACCTCCTTTGGCCATATTTTCCACCATTATTGGACACCTAGGAGATCGCAGAATAAATCAAACCAATAGAGATCAACCCTGATTACATGGAACAAGCATCCATTGATCACATAGTGGATACACAGGTCAAGGGCACTTGTCAGCAGAGGATCCAACTTTATCTCATTATCAAGGTAGGGAAACTCCTACACTAAGGAAAGTGGATCACCTGGGGCCAAATCCAATAGAAGTTTCCTCACCTGATGGGGGAACTCAATGAAATGGATACCATTTCTTCCTAAGGGGGGAGGATTGATCCAGGTGGATATTGGTGGCCACCCACCTATTCCAACTAACTCCTCTTGTCTGTTTTTGTTCAACACGTTCTTTTGTACTTCTTTGTAATTGTGGGTTCTACACTTCTAGGGATGTTTGAATCCCTAGACATCCTCTAGGTGGATACTGGTGGCCTCTTGCCTAATCCAACTAGCTTATTTTGTATGTTTTCATGTCAGCACATCTTTTTGTACTTCCATAGCTGTTTTGGGGACCTAAACATTGGATTTTTTGGCTTGCCATAGTCAAACTATAGATAGAGTCAGAGTTTGATGACGAAATGTGTATTTCTCTGAAATACCTTTCCAACAAGCTATCATGTGCCTAAAATGGAGGTCGTATGCAAACTTTATGACCCTGGGAAGTTGAGGTACCAACTTACACCAACTTGCCCATAGGGGCCCATATGAATTTTGGCGTTTCACCTTCTAGGGTTAGGTTTTTAGATGTCTAGGGATTTTTCATTCATGTGTAATATCAAAAAGGCCTCTGGAGCCTCATTGTAATCCAGTTTACTCAGAAAAATGCACGTAGTAGCCACATCTCTTATCAGAGATAACTACAACCGTTCGAGCAAGTGTTTCAGTTCTACAGTTTTACAGTTTCAACCTATTTCATTACTCAGTAGGAGATATTGTTCACTGAATATCTGTGTTATTCTTCATATCTTTATGTTTATTGTATTCAGTTTGTTAATCAGTTCGGCCCACTCCTAAATCCATATCACCATGCTTCGCGGGGCACCCTCCAGTAGTATTGATAAGGGTGATATGAAGTCCTCCCTAGGTACCATGAGAAACCCCATGTAGTAATCTCTGAGATCCCTAGGAAAATCCACTAAGGTCACTAACTCACAAACATTGTCCTGGGGAATAGTCGAGAGTTAGGATCGAATGTATGGGCAGGGTAAAAAATTCTTGTTATCCCATAGCCTAGGGATAACTAAGGAGATCACATCTCGAGGCCCATAGGTCCTAGACATGGAGTGCTAATATCCAGACGACTTGAGCATGGTCCCAGAGGTCCCCTCTTTTATTTAGTGTAGTCCATTTATCACCAGAAGCAGTATCCATCCCACCAGCCTGGTCATGAAGTAGTAGTGAGTCTTTCTCCATGAGGTAATGAGTCTGGGTATCATGGTATCTATCACTCCAATTTTTGAAGCACTTGAATATGTTGTATTGAATTCTTCTTCATTGCATGAAACTTTCTTGGAAATTATGCTCTTTGCCTCGTTCATACTTGGACAGGTGACATGGTTCCCTAGTAAGATGATTTCCCTTTAGGATGGGATGCTACTGGGTGGATATGTGAAAATTCATCATATGTTCCCTCCATACTTACCATTTTCCATATTTAATCCTTTCATATCCCCTACCCTTGTTTGGGAATTGGGATTGGCTACACTAGTAAGGGTTATACCTTAATTTGTGGGAAGAATGGGATAAAGGCCCAGAGTGTAAAAGTAGTTGGAAAGAGTTAAAATACAATGTTGAAACCTTTGATATGCTTCACCCAGGGATCCTTGAGAAAGTAATGAAAATATTCTCAGTAAGAAAAGGGGACCCATAATATACATAAACACTCAAGGTACTAGTTGATGGATATGAGGTATCATCATGAGCCGACCTATTATGACCATGGGCATGTAGCGGTAGGATACTACCACCTATTTGGTCTCCAAACCAGGGTAGTCTCTTGGCAACATATCCAAGAGAAAGAGGGTCTCATCATGATCGATCCTTCTCATTTCCATGAAATGTTTGCGGATAATGTTGTCACCTCTGCTTATCAGGCCAAGACAATGTCCCTCAACCATTCCCTTAAATAAAAAGAGAAAAATATTAAAAGAAATAAAGTTAAAAGTAAAAGTAAATGAATGGGATAGGAAACAATTGCATTTATTACAAGGTCCAACTCACCCTCTACAAAGGCACCCATAGGTAAGAATTTGCATTTCCCTGTTATTACATGCACCCCATGCCACTTCATACACTTACATGACTTTGACTAGACCCCACCTGGGAAACACCCCAAATTTAAGAGAGGTTATCCCAATAGGACACCCTGAGACCTTCTCCAAACCTAACCTTTCAAATTGCATAATGTCTTTGATCATTTGTCTGGGTTAAAGGGGGTTTGATGCACATGTTTGGGTAATTTAATTATTGGATGTTATTTACATGATATGATCCTTGTGACTTATGAACCCCTGGAGCGCATACTTATTGTTGATGTAGGACCTTTTTTGGTGGACAGGTACACATGGGGGAATGATTAGCTTGGACCTTATTTAGGATTAAAGCCCATAGATGGATGTTGCAGCCCCATCCAGGGGTAAGAATAAATTGAAGACTTGCACCAAGAAAAAGGACGTTGCCTATGGAGGCACCCTGGTAGACCTAGACCCAGGGGGACCTTTCTCTTCCACATGGACATTAGCCCTTAAGGGCCCTGAATGTCACCATGATAGCCCTATATGTCATCCAAAGCTAGGGTTTCATTTTGGTGGCATTTATGAGCCTAGTGGCACATGTGGGCATCATTTGGGGCCTCTAGAGGAAAAACACCCCACTTTTCTAGCTCAACGTTTAACTTATGAGCCCCAACGTCACCCTAGAAGGGCATGATGTCACATTTGGAGTTGTCTTTAGATGCTAATTAATTCATTGTGTCAAAATGGAATTTTATTGTAAATTGGCTAGGTCGGCCTTATTTTTGACCTAAAATTAATTAAAGGTCAAAGATTTGTATAAATAAACATAAAGTACTCTCATTTTCATCATCACAACTTGTCATCTAAGACAATAGGTCTAAAATTTACGCCCTAGTGAGGTTTATTGGCTGAAATTGTGAGGCACACTCTTGTATAAGTCTATTTTTTGCAACTTGGATCAATCTTGGAAGTTTTTATGTGATCTTCCATGGTATTCTCGTGATTATTCTTGGTGAAAAGTAGTAAAATCTTCATTTTTTGTCATCTATTGAATGGTATGTTGTATGGTTTTATTTTCTCATACAAGATTATGAAATTGCATGGTGTACTTAATGCTTGAAGTAAGACACTTAAATTGCTACTTTCTTACTTTTTCATTTGCCAAGATTTTCATTGAATTGATCTAGTAACTAGTAAAACCCTAGAGCACTAATTTTCTAGCACTATAAGGATTTTGACTTAGTTATTGTTGCATAAATTTTACTCCATAAGAAGCCTAAGGAGAGCAAGGCTCTAGGGCCTAAAATTGCCTACACCCTAGAATCTTGTCTCTTGAGGTCAATGCATAGGGGGGCTTGAGTTACTACTTCTCCTATGTATTTTCCCTCTTAGACTTTTGTGCATCATCATCATTTGATCTACAACCTTAGAAAAATCCATCCACCTTGAATCCATTACCCTTTAAGCCACTAGTCATCTTCTCCTTCTCCTATTCCTTGAAAAGACTACCCTACACTTCACTTGCTATCTCTACTAATTTAATCAAACTTGCTAACATATTTTTAAGGTACTAATTTGTTTTTGTTGCTAACACTGCTACGACCACTATATAGAAGCTCATTTAGCTTATAGATTAACCATCCCAGCCCAAAAAATTGTATGAATCAAAGTACTATCTGTTGGAGTTAAAGTGTTCCTAAATTGCTTTCCACTAAGTGAATTTCTAAGGGTTTCTTGCAGATGTCATCACTCTTATTTTTCTGTTGTTATAGTCACTTTTGATAACCTATTAGATTCAGTTACTTATTTTTAAGCCACCTGTGATTTGTAATAGGCAAGCCACAATCATTAAAAACTATAAGTAATTTGACGGCCCTTTAAAAGTCACTATTTGGCTTCTATTAATCTAGAAATTGTAAGTGGAAAAAGTGTTGTCCGCAAGGTCTTTATATTTTGTTGCATTGTCCTTATAAGTCACAATTTCTAGATTTATTATTGTTGCTACACATCTATCTTTATTGCATAAAAATTTTTGGTAGCATACTTTTATATTGAAGTCATTGAATGAATGCATTGATATCATTGGCTAACGCTTGTTGTTTCTTTTGTAAAGGGAAGGTATCATTCACATTATTTCCCCTTAACCCCCTTGACTTAACCATTCCAAGTGACTTCATTAATTTGAGTGACCTAGAGAGAGATATGGGTGGTATTATCTTATCTTATCCTCCTTCGTCAACCAACTAGGTTTTGGGACGTCTCCCTTGGAGTAGGGTTTTCCTCCTCCTAAAGAGAAAGAGGTACCCTATTGGGGTGATAGTGATAGGGTTACCTCTGTGATACATCAATCTGGGCCTACTTTCCTTTTTTATTGGGAAAGTACAGATTGCGCGATAATATTTTTTGCATCATTGTTGAGGAACATCAAGTCAATTTTCCACGAACGAAACTTTTTTTGGTATGAATTTTTCTCAAATCCTTTCATTTCAAAAATCTTACCTGGTGACTCCACTGAGGATATTTTCCTATTTTCCCTTTGATAATCACTAGAAGGATTATCTGGTGACTCCACTAATGAAGAGGCCAACCATGGCTTCTAAATGGGACCCAACTAATTTTAAACCCTTAGATATGAGTGAAATTTTGGGTTACCCTCGACAAATTCCTTCGAGGTATGAAAATTGTCTCCTTGTATTCGCTAGTAATGATGGGGTTAGGGCCGAAGATCACATGGGTAATTTTTGGTCTTTCTTTCAACTCCACCCTATCAATTATTATGTTGAATATTTGGCAATGAAAATTTTCTCTACCACTCTTCATGGCAATGCTAGGAAATGGTATGATGATCTCCCTGAAACTAGCATCACATATATGGACTAGTTAGAAGAAACCTTTCTCGATAAATGGGGTATTAAATTAGAACATATCCACATGCTAATAAAAATACTCGAGTGAATGAAACAAACTAAGAATGAGAATTTC
The DNA here is from genome assembly GCA_032191745.1 of Picea mariana. Classification (NCBI taxonomy): domain Eukaryota; kingdom Viridiplantae; phylum Streptophyta; class Pinopsida; order Pinales; family Pinaceae; genus Picea; species Picea mariana. The sequence goes on along the minus strand of JASDQU010107291.1, from coordinate 79,985 downwards.
AAATAATTCCATACCAGGTTTGAGAATTTTCTACAACAAATTCCTAGAAGCCATCGTCCTGAACACAAGTACCTCGTTTACCTTTATACCAATGCAATCTTAGTGCAGTTAGGGTTTCTCCTCAGTAAAAAAGGGCCAAGAACAATCCAAGAATATTATCACATGGATATAAAATTAGAGGAAAATATCTTCTTATTCAAGGGAGAACAATTATTTACTCCATAAATCGAAGTTGATGACCCCAAAGATACCCCAGATACTTTTAGTCTGGAGAGATTAGTTTCCCTTGAGATATTTGTTAGTAAATTATAGGAAAGAAGAGAACAAGTCATCGAACAAAAATAGGTTGAGGAGAGGGATCCTAATGAAGGTTTTCAATCCCATTAGGAAGAGAAAGAATTTACTCATGCTTCTATTGAGGATAATGAAGACCCAATTGAAGAGAGAGAGATTGAAGATATCAAACATGATGATGAAGTATTAATGTGTGCTCCTCCCTTTAATGAAGCCATCTGAGATCATATTCCTCCTACACAAAAATAAGAGTATGAGTTTAGTCACTTTCATTTTTAGGTTTTTGACGATACCCTATTCTATTATTCAAAAGGTGAAGAAGAAAGGGAATCCTTGGACAACATAGACCCTATGTATTATGAAGCTAAATATGTATGGTAAAATCATGAGGATGAGGCACTGATGATTTCTCTTTCATTTGATGAAGTCATCCAAGTCTTCGACGCTCCTACACAATAAGAAGTGAATACAGTAAGTTATTTCCCTTTCCAAGATTTTGAAGATGTTTTATTTTGTGATTTGGAAAGTTAAGAATGGTTAGAGGAACCCTTGGATGTTTTAATCCCTTCATGTTATGATAAAGGTAATGGCATGGTTGATAATATTGATGAGTTCATACATGTTGGGAAACGTAAATGGGATCTGATTGTGTATGATGGGGATCCAATTTATGACAATGAGGGTCATTTCCAAATGTTTCCTTTACAACTATCATATGAGATTACTACTAAATTTGACATTTGGCAACAAGGAGATGATGTAGTTGCACATGTTTTTCAAGCACCCAAGGGTGACCTAGTTCTATGTTCTCTTAATGATTTTTGGTCATACCTTGAGTATTTTGATGAGTATTTTTTTGATCACTTGGATTTATTCTTTGAAGAAGATTCAACCACCATTGTGCTCAGATATTGTTATGTCATTTTGAGGATCATTCCTTATCTTTTGTAAATCAGTTTTGACTTTCTATCTTTAGCATATCTGATCCATTCTTTTAGGATCTGAAAACTGTATCGTAGAGCTATAAAGTTGAAGATATGAGAGGAACTAGGGGGTTCAATCCTGGATACTTTGGCTATTTACTTTGACTCTGTTATGTTATATGAATCACAGTCTTCTTTGGTTATTATATATCAGTCTTTTCATATACTCCACTACTCTGTTATTTAATTCTATTCAGCTTAGTTATTCATAACTGTTATCTTCTGGTATAGCTCATGAATATGAATTAGTTGTCTCTTTACTGTCTTGTATGACCCTACATCTCTTGTACTTGGTTATCTTGAATGGTATTCTTCACACCTTTTTATCTACTGTAACTAATATCTGGTCTCTCAAAGCATTGGTTTATTTAGATGCATAACAAGTTTTCCTTTTCTTAGCCTTCTCAGTTATACCATTGTTCCACACATACTTTGATTATTAAATTTCTTAAGTTACCAAGCATTCTTAGCCTACAACCCTAAGGAATTTCTTGGAGGTATAAAAAATTAGCGTCGTTGCCGCGGAGAGGAGATTGAAGCTCAGCTTCCTTGGGAGACGACATAGATCCAGCTTTGATGATAGACAAAGCCTGGACATTATTTCGGTTGTAATATCTATCTGGCAACTCCATTGCTCTGAAATCTGTTGGCAACTCCACTGGTATATAAATGAACTCGATCTTAGCAAAGAGGTATGCGTTCTACAATTTCTCAAGTATTTTCGGTTACCCTAATCCAATGCCTAGTAGAGATGAATGGGAAAATAGTCTTCCCATATTTCGTGGAGAAGAATGGGAAGTGCCAGCTGAACATTTGCTGGACTTTCATGATTACATGCATCGGTTGCAAGTTGTGCATGAGGATGTTCAGATCCGGCTCTTCTGTTTCTCATTAGAGGGAATTGCTCATGATTGGTACCAATCTCTGCGTTATGCCAGTATCAACTCTTTGGCAGATTTTCGTGTTGCTTTTCATGTGTTTTATAAAGGCATATTTTCAGATGACTTTCTATTTCCTGAATGTTGTCATGAGTTCAATTTATTGTATAAAGATCCCAACATTTGTGAAGACTTTGTTGCAGTAGAGGATACTCTTCATTATGATCAAGAGATTGTTGATCCACATTTTGATAACCATGATGATGCTTTTGACATTGTATTGAACACATCCATTAAAGATGGTTGTCATGAAGATTCAGAGGTGTTGAATGATAATTAAAACATAGACACATCTGGCATCATATCGGATGTGTCTGTTGTTGTAGAAGATCAACATGTTTCTTTTGAGTATATTGATGTCAAAGAGCAAATGTCTATATCATCAGGTGAAATTGATAAATCAACGAGTGACATTTTCAGATCTGTAGAAGATTATGAGGGCAGCCTACAGTTTCAAGATTTGCAGGAACTGAAAGTTTGCAGCAGATACAAAGAGAGTGATGGAAAATAAGAGCAACATTATAGTCAGTTGGATCAACAACTCAAAGAGGTATTTCATTATGACTTTAATGACCCTTTTGCCAACTATTTGGAATCTATGAACAGTATATGTGTTAAAGTGTTTTTATCACTTGAAAATTGGCTTGATCATTTGTTCAAATCTCTTTTTTGTTGGCTATCCATTTCATTATTGTTCGGGTCAAGATCAAGGATTTTAACAGTAAATCAGTTTATGATATGGCTGCATTGGAAATTCGATCTTACTTGATAAATCTACCTCTACTGGTTAGTGTAGAAGTAGGCAGAGGAATAAGCTCGCCATATGAGAAGTGAGATCTTTTTCAGTTGTTGATTTCATGAATAAGTAGGAGGTTTCATGCAAGTTACAGGTTTGCAGAGGAACAATTGCACAGGTTAGATGACTCCATGCCCAATGCCAAAGGCAGCCAGATGACTCCATGCCCAATGCTAAAGGCGACTAGAACTACTAGGTTCTTGGAAACCTCGCAGGGAGGTATCCATCCCAGTTGGAGCCAGTTGTTAGCGATCAAAATGCACTGGCTTTTGAGAGCATTTTTATCTCTTTCTCTCTCTCTCTGTTTCACCCATTTTTCTTATTAGCCTTTGGCGAGTGTCTTAAACTTCTTGTTTCCTTATCATCTCTCATTGATCATATTTGCCCAATATCCCTTGGTTTCTCCTATAACCTACAACATGAATAGACTTGTTAGCTCTAACATATTGCATCGATTCACTGTCCTAATTCTAGAATCTCTATTATCAAATCACAAGCCTAAGCTATCAAATAATAAATCTCCCTTTACATCTAAGTCTAAAACTATGAGGATTGATGGTTATTTTAAGGGCTATTACATGAATCAGCTTCTTGACTTAAATATTTAATATGTCATACTCCTATATTATATGTAAATCCTACGAGTCTAGCACAAACCATGTCACATACCAAAAACCAACATATGCATATAGCTCAAGTCACAAATCGCTCAACATGCCAATTCCTAAGTCAAGCCATGGTTTAAGCCACGAGTTATGGAAACCAAATGCGCCCATTTCAATATTCAGATTGTACGCAGAGATCAAGGTCTTGCGCCAAGTTTCAAATCTAAATTCATCAAATCTGAAGTGGCAGAGGGGAAAGGATTTAAACATCAGGTTCAAGTCGACACATAAGCACCGAGTCCAAATGCCACATTCAAATTATGATTCAATATACCAAACGCAAAGCCTTTTTCGCCTCATCTGCTCAGTTTTATTCTTATTTCTCGGCGTATTTCAAAACGAAAATATCTTAACTCCCGAAATGTGAGGGATGTGTCTGCTGTTTATTTTTCTACAAGCATCAGGCTGCATGCAAGAAGGGTTACAGATCTTTTCACCTCTGCGTTTCTAGCTACATGCAACATCGCCCACAAGAAAGAAAATCTAGATAGAATGTTACAGTTTCCCGAACATGAGTTAGATAGAGCCATTATGAGAAGCAAACTCGATTTTATCAGAGCCATGGGTGACAATGGAATAGACGAGTTCATGCTGACGGTGGGATCCACTTTCACACAAGACTACTATAATCGAAGCCCTAATGATCAGACACAGGAGGTTATGAATCCATTTTCATTCTCAAGGAGCAATAATTCTGATCCCGGTTCTTGGATGATAAGAGCCTACACTCCCGTTCTTCTCATGGATTTTATCACAAGTAACAAGGAATCCTGCGAACAGACAAAGGACGAGTGTCTTCACTATGACTTAACCCGAAATAATCCGTAGACCGTTTTTCAGCTCCGTTACACCGTCGAAATATTTCCAGATTGGATACAAGTGCAGGTCCACATCCCTAATGCGCAGTGCTACATTATTCCATTATCATCTGGTCAGACTCGAGAGATCTGTGATTTTAACTCATAGGTTTGGCCGCGGTGAGGTCAACTTCCAGATCTAGTTTAGAGTGTAAGGGCATATGAGCAATGCGTCCTGTGCACGCCAAGACATTATTGTTTCCAATCCATAAGTACAGGGGTGAATTGTTTGGGTTTGTGCAAACCACAGGACAACATTTTGGGCACCCAATACACAGAGATCTGATTCAAATAACCATTTTCCATATCAGTGTAAAGCTTTGCATCAGACTGATATTCATTGTGTACTTATCTATTTAACAGTTATTCATTCGGGTCTTGGGTTTTCGAGGATACTCAAGAATTCGTCTGGTGCTTTGAGGAGATGACTTACAAAGTAGATGATGATCATGACTTTTTGCTTAAGGTAGTTTCGATTGGGAATTATGGTATGGGTAAGTACAGCCTGCTCTCTAGATTCACTAGAAATAAATCCAATTTGGAAACCAAATCTACCATTGCTGCGGAGTTTGCAATGAGGGGCATCTCTTTCTACCTTTTCTTATTTTGACAACGATGGAAGCACCCAAATTACTCTGGATGACCTTCAGCGAATCTGCCAGGAATTTGGTATTGTTGAGCTTGAGGAAATAATCAAAGAAGATTGATCAAGATAATGATAAGAATACCCATATGCCCTAGCAAGAAGATCCATCTTGCGCTACTATCAAATTCCGACTATAGATATCAACAATTGTGTATTTGGATTTCGTTTTCATTGCAGGTCACCTGAGGTTTAAACATCAAATGTCGACAACACTTTATTATACAGCTGCTGAAGAATCTAACGCTCTATGCAGAATCATTGTTACTCTGCATAATTTCTTCTCAAAGATAAAACAAAACTTTCACCAGCTTAGAAGGCGAAATTATAACCAATTAGTTGTTGAAAGGCAGAGCTTTCACTAGCTAACTAGCAAATCTTAAGGCGAAATAGCTGCTGAAACCTGAGACTGGCCAGTGAAGGTGTATTTTTGCCCAGATCGAGCTTTTTCTCAACCGAATCTCTTGAAAATTCTTTCCAAAGATACATATTGAATTATAGTGTCAAATATAAGATCCACTTTTGATGCAAAGGAGTTAGAGGAGGATTTCAAGTTGATTTGACACTTATTTTGGGGGCAATAAATTAGGGATTTTTCTAAACTTGGAAAATTCAAATTTATCTTCATCAAAGGATATCAAAAAGCCTTGGAAGGCTTTTCTGCACAGCACAGAGTTTCTAGATGATATGAAGACCATGAAATAAGGAATTGACCTCATTTTGAGGATCATTCCTTATCTTTTGTAAATCAGTTTTGACTTTCTATCTTTAGCATATCTGATCCATTCTTTTAGGATCTGAAAACTGTATTGTAGAGCTATAAAGTTGAAGATGTGAGAGGAACTAGGGGGTTCAATCCTGGATACTTTGGCTATGTACTTTGACTCTATTATGTTATATGAATCACAATCTTCTTTGGTTATTATATATCAGTCTTTTCATATACTCCACTACTCTGTTATTTAATTCTGTTCAGCTTAGTTATTCAGAACTGTTATCTTCTAGTATAGCTCATGAATATGAATTAGATGTCTCTTTACTGTCTCGTATGACCCTACATATCTTGTACTTGGTTATCTTGAATGGTATTCTTCACACCTTTTTATCTACTGTAACTGATATCTGGTCTCTCAAAGCACTGGTTTATTTAGATGCATAACAAGTTGTCATTTTCTTAGCCTTCTCAGTTATCCCATTGTTCCACACATACTTTGATTATTAAATTTCTTAAGTTACCAAGCATTCTTATCCTACAAACCTAAGGAATTTCTTGGAGGTCTAACAAATTGGTGTTGTTGCCGGGGAGAGGAGATTGAAGCTCAGCTTCCTTGGGAGACGATATAGATCTAGCTTTGATGATAGACAAAGCCTAGACATTATTTCGGTTGTAATATCTATCTGGCGACTCCATGAAGGATGGATTCAATGGCGAATCCATTGCTCTGAAATCTGTTGGCGATTGCAATGGTATATAAATGAACCCGATCTTAGCAAAGAGGTATGCGTTCTGCAATTTCTCAAGTATTTTCGGTTACCCTAATCCAGTGCCTAGTAGAGATGAATGGGAAACTAGTCTTCCCAGATTTCATGGAGAAGAATGGGAAGTGCCAACTGAACATTTGTTGGACTTTCATAATTACATGCATCGGTTGCAAGTTGTGCATGAGAATGTTCATATCTGGCTCTTCTGTTTCTCATTAGAGGGAATTGCTCGTGATTGGTACCAGTCTCTGCCTTATGCCAGTATCAACTCTTTGGCATATTTTCATGCTTCTTTTCATGTGTTTTGTAAAGGCATATTTTCAGATGACTTTCTATTTCTTGAATGTTGTCATGAGTTCAATTTATTGTATAAAGATCCCAACATTCGTGAAGACTTTGTTGCAGTAGAGGATACTCTTCATTATGATTAGGAGATTGTTGATCCACATTTTGATAACCATGATGATGCTTTTGACATTGTATTGAATGCATCCATTAAAGATGGTTTTCATGAAGATTCAAAGGTGTTGAATGATAATTATAACATAGACACATCTGGCATCATATCAGATGTGTTTGTTGTTGTAGAATATCAACATGTTTCTTTTGATTATATTGATGTCAAAGAGCAAATGTCTATATCATCAGGTGAAATTGATAAATCAGTGAGTGACATTTTCAGATCTGCAGAAGATTATGAGGGAAGCCTACAGTTTCAAGATTTGCAGGAACTGAAAGTTTGCAGCAGATACAAAGAGAGTGATGGAAAAGAAGAGCAACATTATAGTCAGTTGGATCAGCAACTCAAAGAGGTATTTCATTATGACTTTAACGACCCTTTTGCCAACTATTTGGAATCTATGAACAATATATGTGTTAAAGTGTTTTTATCACTTGAAAATTGGCTTGATCATCTGTTCAAATCTCTTTGTTGTTGGCTATCCATTCCATTATTGTTCGGGTCAAGATCAAGGATTTTAACAGTAAATCAGTTTCTGATATGGCTGCATTGGAAATTCGATCTTACTTGATAAATCTGCCTCTACTGGTTAGTGTAGAAGTAGGCAGAGGAATAAGCTCGCCATATGAGCAGTGAGATCTTTTTCAGTTGTTGATTTCATGAATAAGTAGGAGGTTGCATGCAAGTTACAGGTTTGCAGAGGAACAATTGCAAGGTCAGATGACTCCATGCCCAATGCCAAAGGCAGCCATATGACTCCATGCCCAATGCTAAAGGCGACTGGAACTACTAGGTTCTTGGAAACCTCGCAGGGAGGTATCCATCCCAATTGGAGCCAGTTGTTAGCGATCAAAATGCACTGGCTTTTGAGAGCGTTTTTATCTCTCTCTCTCTCTCTCTCTCTGTTTCACCCATTTTTCTTATTAGCCTTTGGCCAGTGTCTTAAACTTCTTATTTCCTTATCATCTCTCATTGATCATATTTGCCCAATATCCCTTGGTTTCTCCTATAACCCGCAACATGAATAGACTTGTTAGCTCTAACATATTGCATCGATTCACTGTCCTAAGTCTAGAATCTCTATTATCAAATCACAAGACTAAGCTATCAAATCATAAAGCTCCCTTTACATCTAAGTCTAAAACTATGAGGATTGATGGTTATTTTAAGGGCTATTACATGCATCAGCTTCTTGACTTAAATATTTAATATGTCATACTCCTATATTATATGTAAATCCTACGAGTCTAGCACAAACCATGTCACATACCAAAAACCAACATATGCATATAGCTCAAGTCACAAATCGCTCAACATGCCAATTCCCGAGTCAAGCCATGGTTTAAGCCACGGGTCATGGAAACCAAATGCGCCCATTTCAATATTCAGAATGTGCGCAGAGATCAAGGTCTTGTGCCAAGTTTCAAATCTAAATTCATCAAATCTGAAGTGGCAGAGGGGAAAGGATTTAAACATTAGGTTCAAGTCGACACATAAGCACCGAGTCCAAATGCCACGTTCAAATTATGAGTCAATATACCAAACGCCAAGCCTCTTTCGCCTCATCTGATAAGTTCTATTCTTATTTCTCAGCGTATTTTAAAACGAAAATATTTTAACTCCCGAAACATGAGGGATATGTCCCCTGTGTATTTTTCTAGAAGCATCAGGCTGCATGCAAGAAGGGTTATAGATATTTTCAGCTCTGCGTTTCTAGCTACATGCAACATCGCCTGTAGGAAAGAAAATCTAGATAGAATGTTACAGTTTCTCGAACATGAGCTAGACAGAGCCATTATGAGAAGCAAACTCGATTTTATTAGAGCCATGGGCGACAATGGCATAGACAAGTTCATGTTGATGGTGGGATCCACTTTCACACAAGACTACTATAATGGAATCCCTGATGATCAGACACAGGAGGTTATGAATCCATTTTCATTCTCAAGGAGCAATAATTTTGATCCCGGTTCTTGGATGATAAGAGCCTACACTCTCGTTATTCTCATGGATTTTATCACAAGTAACAAGGAATCCTACGAAAAGACAAAGGACGAGTGTCTTCACTATGCCTTAACCCAAAATAATCTACAAACCGTTTTTCAACTCTGTTACACCATTGAAATATTTCCAGATTGGATACAAGTGCAGGTCCGCATCCCTAATGTGCAGTGCTACATTATTCCATTATCATCTGGTCAGACTCAAGAGATCTGTGATTTTAACTCATAGGTTTGGCCGCGGTGAGGTCAACTTCTAGATCTAGTTTAAAGTGTAAGGGCATATGAGCAATGTGTCATGTGCATGCCAAGACATTATTGTTTCCAATCTAGAAGTACAGGGGTGAATTGTTTGGGTTTGTGCAAACCACATGACAACATTTTGGGCACCCAATATGTAGAGATCTGAGTCAAATAACCATTTTCCAGATTAGTGTAAATCTTTGCATCAGACTGATATTCATTGTGTACCTATCTATTTAACAGTTATTCATTCAGGTCTTGGGTTTTCGAGGATACTCAAGAATTCATTTGGTGCTTTGAGGAGATGATTTACAAAGTAGATGATGATCATGACTTTTTTCTTAAGGTAGTTTCGATTGTGAATTCTGGTATGGGTAAGTACAATCTGCTCTCCAGATTCACTAGAAATAAATCCAATTTGGAAACCAAATCTACCATTGTTGCAGAGTTTGCAATGAGGAGCATCTCTTTCTACCTTTTCTTATTTTGACAACGATGGAAGCACACAAATTACTCTAGATAAGCTTCAGTGAATCTGCCAGGAATTTGGTATTGTTGAGCTTGAGGAAATAATCAAAGAAGATTGACCAAGATAATGATAAGAATACCCATATACCCTAGCAAGAAGATCCTTCTTTCGTTGCTATCAAATTTTGGCTATAGATATCAACAATTGTGTATTTGGATTTCCTTTTCATTGCAGGTCACCTGAGGTTTAAACATCAAATGTCGACAACACTTTATTATACAGCTGCTAAAGAATCTAATGCTCTATGCAAGATCATTGTTACTCTGTATAATTTCTTCTCAAAGATAAAACAAAACTTTCACCATCTTAGAAGGTGAAATTATAACCAATTAGTTGTTGAAAGGCAGAGCTTTCACCAGCTAACTAGCAAATCTTAAGGTGAAATAGCTGGTGAAACCTGAGACTGGCTAGCAAAGGTGTATTTTTGCCCAGATCGAGCTTTTTCTCAATCGAATCTCTTGAAAATGCTTTCCAAAGATACATATTGAATTATAGTGTCAAATCTAAGATCCACTTTTGATGCAAAGGAGTTAGAGGAGGATTTCAAGTTGATTTGACACTTATTTTGGGGGCAATAAATCAGGGTTTTCTCTAAACTTGGCAAATTCGAATTTATCTTCATCAAAGGATATCAAACAGCCTTGGAAGGCTTTTCTGCACAACACAGAGTTTCTAGATGATATGAAGACCATGAAATAAGGGATTGACCTCATTTTGAGGATCATTCCTTATCTTTTGTAAATCAGTTTTGACTTTCTATCTTTAGCATATCTGATCCATTCTTTTAGGATCTGAACTTGTAGAGCTATAAAGATGAAGATATGAGAGGAACTAGGGGGTTCAATCCTGGATACTTTGGCTGTGTACTTTGACTCTGTTATGTTATATGAATCACAGTCTTCTTTGGTTATTATATATTATTCTTTTCATATACTCCACTACTCTGTTATTTAATTCTGTTCAACTTAGTTATTTAGAACTGTTATCTTCTAGTATAGCTCATGAATATGAATTAGATGTCTCTTTACTGTCTTGTATGACCCTACATCTCTTGTACTTGGTTATCTTGAATGGTATTCTTCACACCTTTTTATCTACTGTAACTGATATCTGGTCTCTCAAAGCACTGGTTTATTTAGATGCATAACAAGTTGTCCTTTTCTTAGCCTTTTCAATTATCCCATTGTTCCACACATACTTTGATTATTAAATTTCTTAAGTTACCAAGCATTCTTAGCCTACAACCCTAAGGAATTTCTTGGAGGTCTAACAAATTGGCATCATTGCTGGGGAGAAGAGATTGAAGCTCATCTTCCTTGGGAGACGACATAGATCCAGCTTTGATGATAGGCAAAGCCTGAACATTATGTCGGTTGTAATATCTATCTGGTGACTCCATGAAGGATGGATTCAGTGGCGACTCCATTTCTCTGAAATCTGTTGGCGACTCCACTGGTATATAAATGAACCCGATCTTAGCAAAGAGGTATGCGTTCTGCAATTTCTCAAGTATTTCCGGGTACCCTAATCTAGTGCCTAGTAGATATGAATGGGAAAATAGTCTTCCCGGATTTCATGGAGAAGAATGGGAAGTGTCAGCTGAACATCTGCTGGACTTTCATGATTACATGCATCGGTTGTGAGTTGTGAAAGAGGATGTTCAGATCCAACTCTTCTATTTCTCATTAGAAGGAATTGCTCGTGATTGGCACTAGTCTCTGCCTTTTGCCAGTATCAACTCTTTGGCAGATTTTCATGCTGCTTTTCATGTGTT
>JASDQU010107291.1:46535-68301 GCA_032191745.1 Picea mariana | reverse complement strand
CAACTCTTTGGCAGATTTTCATGCTGCTTTTCATGTGTTTTGTAAAGGCATATTTTCAGATGACTTTCTATTTCCTGAATGTTTTCATGAGTTCAATTTACTGTATAAAGATCCCAACATTCGTGAAGACTTTGTTGCAGTAGAGGATACTCTTCATTATGATCAAGAGATTGTTGATCCACATTTTGATAACCATGCTGATGCTTTTGACATTGTATTGAACGCATCCATTAAAGATGGTTGTCATGAAGATTCAGAGGTGTTGAATGATAATTATAACATAGACACATCTGGCATCATATCAGATGTGTCTATTGTTGTAGAAGATCAACATGTTTCTTTTGAGTATATTGATGTCAAAGAGAAAATGTCTATATCATCAGGTGAAATTGATAAATCAGCGAGTGACATTTTCAGGTCTGCAAAAGATTATGAGGGCAGCCTACATTTTCAAGATTTGCAGGAACTGAAAGTTTGCAGCAGATACAAAGAGAGTGATGGAAAAGAAGAGTAGCATTACAGTCAGTTGGATCAGCAACTCAAAGAGGTATTTCATTATGACTTTAATGACCCTTTTGCCAACTATTTGGAATCTATGAACAATATATGTGTTAAAGTGTTTTTATCACTTGAAAATTGGCTTGATCATCTGTTCAAATCTCTTTGTTGTTGGCTATCCATTCCATTATTGTTCGGGTCAAGATCAAGGATTTTAACAGTAAATCAGTTTCTGATATGGCTGCATTGGAAATTCGATCTTACTTGATAAATTTGCCTCTACTGGTTAGTGTAGAAGTAGGTAGAGGAATAATCTCGCCATACGAGCAGTGAGATCGTTTTCAGTTGTTGATTTCATGAATAAGCAGAAGGTTGCATGCAAGTTACAGGTTTGCAGAGGAACAATTGCACAGGTCAAATGACTCCATGCCGAATGCCAAAGGTAGCCAGATGACTCCATGCCCAATGCTAAAGGCGACTAGAACTACTAGGTTCTTGGAAACCTCGTAGGGAGGTATTCATCCCAGTGGGAGCCAATTGTTAGCGGTCAAAATGCAATAGATTTTGAGAGAATTTTTATCTCTCTCTCTCTCTCCGTTTCACCCATTTTTCTTATTAGCCTTTGGCCAGTGTCTTAAACTTCTTGTTTCCTTACCAGCTCTCATTGATCATATTTGCCCAATATCCCTTGGTTTCTCCTATAACCTACAACATGAATAGACTTGTTATCTCTAACATATTGCATCGATTCACTGTCCTAAGTCTAGAATCTCTATTATCAAATCACAAGCCTAAGCTATGAAATCATAAAGCTCCCTTTACATCTAAGTCTAAAACTATGAGGATTGATGGTTATTTTAAGGGCTATTACATGAATCAACTTCTTGACTTAAATATTTAATATGTCATACTCCTATATTATATGTAAATCCTACGAGTAGCACAAACCATGTCACATACCGAAAACCAACATATGCATATAGCTCAAGTCACCAATCGCTCAACATGCCAATTCCCGAGTCAAGCCATGGTTTAAGCCACGGGTTATGGAAACCAAATGCGCCCATTTCAATATTCAGATTGTGCACAGAGATCAAGGTCTTGCACCAAGTTTCAAATCTAAATTCATCAAATATGAAGTGGCAGAGGGGAAAGAATTTAAACATCATGTTCAAGTCGACACATAAGCACCAAGTCCAAATGCCACGTTCAAATTATGAGTCAATATACCAAATGCAAGCCTCTTTCGCCTCATCTACTCAGTTCTATTCTTATTTCTCGGCGTATTTCAAAACGAAAATATCTTAACTCCCGAAACGTGAGGGATATGTCCCCTGTGTATTTTTCTACAAGCATCACGTTGCATGCAAGAAGGGTTACAGATATTTTCAGCTCTGCGTTTCTAGTTGCATGCAACGTCGCCCATAGGAAAGAAAATATAGATAGAATGTTATAGTTTCCTGAACATGAGCTAGATAGAGCCATTATGAGAAGCAAACTCAATTTTATCAGAGCCATGGGCGAAAATGGCATAGACGATTTCATGCTGATGGTGGGATCCACTTTCTCACAAGACTACTATAATGGAAGGCCTGATGATCAGACATAGGAGGTAATGAATCCATTTTCATTCTCAAGGAGCAATAATTTTGATCCCGGTTCTTGGATGATAAGAGCCTACACTCCCGTTCTTCTCATGGATTTTATCACAAGTAATAAGGAATCATGCAAACAGACAAAGGACGAGTGTCTTCACTATGCCTTAACCTGAAATAATCTGTAGACCATTTTTCAGCTCCGTTACACCGTTGAAATATTTTCAGATTGGATACAAGTGCAGGTCTGCATCCCTAATGTGCAGTGCTACGTTATTCCATTATCATCTAGTCAAACTCGAGAGATCTGTGATTTTAACTCATAGGTTTGGCCGCGGTGAGGTCAACTGCCAGATCTAGTTTAAAGTGTAAGGGCATATGAGCAATGTGTCCTGTGCACGCCAAGACATTATTGTTTCCAATCCAGAAGTACAGGGGTGAATTGTTTGGGTTTGTGCAAACCACAGGACAACATTTTGGGCACCCAATACGCAGAGATCTGAGTCAAATAACCATTTTCTAGATCAGTGTAAAGCTTTGCATCAGACTGATATTCATTGTGTACCTATCTATTTAACAGTTATTCATTCAGGTCTTGGGTTTTCAAGGATACTCAAGAATTCGTTTGGTGCTTTGAGGAGATGATTTACAAAGTAGATGATGATCATGACTTTTTGCTTAAGGTAGTTTCGATTGCAAATTCTGGTATGGGTAAGTATAGTCTGCTCTTCAGATTCACTAGAAATAAATCCAATTTGGAAACCAAATCTACCATTGTTGCGGAGTTTTCAATGAAGAGCATCTCTTTCTACCTTTTCTTATTTTGACAACGATGGAAGCACGCAAATTACTCTGGATGAACTTCAACGAATCTGCCAGGAATTTGGTATTGTTGAGTTTGAGGAAATAATCAAAGAAGATTGATCAAGATAATGATAAGAATACCCATATGCCCTAGAAAGAAGATCCTTCTTGCGCTGCTATCAAATTCCGGCTATAGATATCAGCAATTGTGTATTTGGATTTCCTTTTCATTGCAGGTCACCTGAGGTTTAAACATCAAATGTCGACAACACTTTATTATATAGCTGCTAAAGAATCTAATGCTCTATGCAAGATCATTGTTACTCTGCATAATTTCTTCTCAAAGATAAAACAAAACTTTCACCAGCTTAGAAGGAAAAATTATAACCAATTAGTTGTTGAAAGGCAGAGCTTTCACCAGCTAACTAGCAAATCTTAAGGCGAAATAGCTAGTGAAACCCGAGACTGGCCAGCGAAGGTGTATTTTTGCCCAGATCGAGCTTTTTCTCAACCGAATCTCTTGAAAATGCTTTCCAAAGATACATATTGAATTATAGTGTCAAATCTAAGATCCACTTTTGATGCAAAGAAGTTAGAGGAGGATTTCAAGTTGATTTGACACTTATTTTGGGGGCAACAAATCAGGGTTTTTTCTAAACTTGGCAAATTCGAATTTATCTTCATCAAAGGATATCAAATAGCCTTGGAAGGCTTTTCTGCACAACACAGAGTTTCTAGATGATATGAAGACCATGAAAGAAGGAATTGTCCTCATTTTGAGGATCATTCCTTATCTTTTGTAAATCAGTTTTGACTTTCTATCGCATATCTGATCCATTCTTTTAGGATATGAAAACTGTATTGTAGAGCTATAAAGCTGAAGATATGAGAGGAACTAGGGGGTTCAATCTTGGATACTTTGGCTATGTACTTTGACTCTGTTATGTTATATGAATCACAGTCTTCTTTGGTTATTATATATCAGTCTTTTCATATACTCCACTACTCTGTTATTTAATTATGTTCAGCTTAGTTATTCAAAACTGTTATCTTCTGGTATAGCTCATGAATATGAATTAGATGTCTCTTTATTGTATTGTATGACCCTACATCTCTTGTACTTGGTTATCTTGAATGGTATTTTTCACACCTTTTTATCTACTGTAACTATTATCTAGTCTCTCAAAGCACTGGTTTATTTAGATGCATAACAAGTTGTCCTTTTCTTAGCCTTCTCAGTTATCCCATTGTTCCACACATACTTTGATTATTAAATTTCTTAAGTTACCAAGCATTCTTAGCCTACAACCCTAAGGAATTTCTTGGAGGTATAACAGGTTCAACTTCTGCAAATAGGGAAAGGATTGTAAATGATGCCACAAATTTTTCATGAGCATATATGGTGGAAAATGATGCTATAAAATTGGGTAGGTACCAAATCATCTTCAAACCTATTCTCTTTCCTTGACCTAGACCCACCATTCAATGATGAATATAGGGGGTGGTAGGATTGGATAATAAACTTGTTATTTGATCTCTTGAGGTCACCAGGGTAGCCTCCGTTGTGGTGGACTCCTTCCATAACTAAACCAATGAAAGTCTCTACTTACATGAAAGTGGTATATTTTTTCATAGTTACACAATATTTGGGGATATTGTGGTGGTATTTGGACAATTAAAAATCTTGCGATAACATTTTTGTGTCGTTGTTGGGGAAGGATTGAGTCATTTTCCTCAATGAAATATCTTTGGTAAACTTCTCCAAAATCCCTTATATTAAAAGTTTACTTGGAGACTTTACTAAGGGTAGTTCCCTCACCTTCCTTTGATGATCCTAGAGGGACCATCTAGTGACTCCACAAATCTCAAGGAGGTACACTGACCCTCCTAAGACCTACAAAATAAGGCTTCCTCAAAAATTTCCTGTAGTACAATCCTTATTCATTGGAAAATTTCTTTTATCTCCAATGACTCTGAAGGAATAGGTATCCAATACTTTCAAGCCTTTATACATGTCTACTATCCCAGGATACCCTCAGAATATGCTTTCTAAGTTTGAAAATTGATTTCCCAAGTTTTTAGGTAATGATGTGACTACTATCAAAGACCATATGGAGAAATTTTAGACTTTCTTCCAACTTAATCTCGTAAGTGATGACGATGAAGATTTAGTGATGGAAATTTTCTCATCCACTCTTATTGATGAATCTAGAAGGTGGTACGATGGTATTCTATTGTAGGGGCTAGTTGGACTTGCCAACTAGACCCACCAGTCAACTATTTAAGCTGATTGCATTAGTTGATTAAGAGAGTCCGTTGAATAGCCAATTAGAGTCAACTAACTAGACAGTTAAAGAATGTAACCAATCAATAATAGAATATAACTTATATATAGATGGCTATGTAATGGAATGTAATAAGTTGTTCTGAATACAAAAAAATTATTTGATGGTTCTCTCTCACCTTTCGTGTATGCATGTATGTCTATGTATTCTTCTATATGATGTTGTAGTGTTTGTTTCTCTATGCAAGGATCTATCAGTAACCCTTCTCATACTTTCCCTCATACTACAAAATTGGTTCCATTTTTGCTATTTATGAACTTGGGCATGCATAAAAAAGGAACATATATTTTAAATTTGGAAGGCATATGCAAATGGTGGGAGCGTAAAATTACCAATTATATAAAAAACTATGCAAGAAGAAATTGATTGACGCTATCAGAAACATGCACTCAGTTCTTCTCAAAGATGCATGAACAATTTTTGGAAGCTATTCCAAAGGCACTCTACAAATATATTATCCATTCTAATGCTTAGACTAAACCTTGATGAGGAATTGATGCATAAAATCATAAATGGAGGAAGATAAAACATGAACGAATGGTTTGAAAGGATCGTGCAAGACTACATTGAAGAACAAGAAATCAAAGATAGAGAGTCATTCCAAACCATCAAGAATAAATTTTATATATAACTTCACGATGGGTTTCTTTGCACTTTTTCATCATTACTTCACAAGTTCCTCCTAACAAGAGGATCCAATGACATTGTTGAGTATCGAACCCTCTTGAAAAAACCTGCTCCAAATGTTAATTGGAAAGAGAAACAAGACGAGTGGAAACAGTTCTTAGAATCTAACTGTAAAGGTACGAGAGACACTTGGGAGCACTTGTTGAAGAAATGAGCATAAAAGAAATTATGAACACTGTCTACTGCAAGTAATTCAGGCCAGTTTCAAGGGGTTGGATGATCCATGAGATGGTATAAAGTTGAAGTCAAAGTTTAATCACACCTAATTTGAAAATATCAGAAGTCGGGAGTAAGATAACTTAATCAAGTGAAAAGTCCAAATGTCAAATGCAAATCCACAAACTTTCAATGAATATAAAATCTAGAGAAAGATAAGAGAAAAAAGAGGCAAGAAGAGTTTTGAAATGCGATGGATCCCTTAAAATATCATAGAAAACCTACCTAGGAGTGGATGATCACTGGACTATCTCTTGAGAGCACATCGATGGCTCCTGGGAGCAGTAGAAGATTTTAATTTAGCATGGAAACGGGTGGCACCCAACAATCAAATGACCAAGTCGATACAAATATCAACAATTCAGGACCTGTGGTTCGACTTTATCCTACAAGAAGTCCTAGCCTGCATATTGTAAACTTCCTCTGACAAAGACTTCATGCGGAGATGCAATCACCAAGGGTATAGTGCCGAATTGACAATGTTGGTCCGAAAAGAGACATGGTGCTCATTGAAGCACAAGAAAATTGACCAGAAGATATAGTACTTCATGTAAGAGACCTCATAGACTCCCCCCCCCCCTATTGAATATAGTATTGGAATATGAAAATTCAACAAACATTGAAAACAAATCGACGTGACCCTGTAGAGGATGATTCGTCAAGTACATAGGCAAAGATAGTCAGAAATATGTTCTAAGTCCAAGAAACGAACAAGTGCAGTTAGCACTTGAATAAATCCCTTTTGAAGACCAACAATAGATTATACCACTTGATTCGAATATTCATACATCGACTCAAGAAATAAATTTGACTTCTCAGTCAACTCCTACCCAAAATCTTGCAATAGTTCCAGCCTCGACAAGATCCAAGAAAGTAACAATGGGTATCAATCATATCCCAATCTATGAAGGTGATGAAGACCCTAAAGGACACTGGTTCGTTTGCAAATTTTTTTAGGATGCAACCAACATAACTAATGAAGATAAACAAATGGCACAATTTGGTGCCATGCTTAGAGCAAGAGCTCTTACCTGGTTTATGGATTACACATAAAATCAATAGTGCTTGAAGTTAGAGATAAAGAAAAATTTCCTCACAATTTTTAAAATTCAAGACATTAGTCACTTCGCGGCTCAAAAATTGAAAAACATCAAGAAGAACCCAGAAAATATTGTCTGTGAGTATGATAATAGGTTAAAATTCCTTTTGATACAAATTCCATATGAAATTGATCAAAAACTACTTGTATAATGGTACATAGCAGGCTTATTGCAAAATATTAGAGTACCACTATGTATGTATGATCTCTTGACATTTGAATAAATCCTGAAAAAAACACAATGAATAGAAATGAATGATGAAGGAACTTTGACTTCAACAGTTATTAAAAACGATTAGAAGAAAAACTTGCAGAATTCCAAAAATCAATTAAGAACATGTAGATCTCTCGCAACAAACTATGGTGTACAATTTGTTCCAAGGAAGGCCACACAAAATATTATTGTAAATTCAATGATGCACTAGACCCTGCAGTCTGCCAAATTCATATTGAAATATTCTATGATATATGCGAAGGAGTAAAAAATCATGCTACAAGGGACTACCCACATAATTTGAGAAACTTGCATCCAAAGTGGTGTCATATATGAGAAGAAAATAATCACTCAACTCAATAATATTGGTTGAACTAAGAAAATTGAACAACCATTCACTCAGTCTATCACACACAGAAAACCTACCAGAATGTCGACCAAGGTGTAAATGGATACATAGATCGAGTTCGTGGAGGCTATCAAGGTCATGGATAAGGAGGACAAGGAAACTTTGATAAGGGATGAGTCGAGGATGATATTATTGCTTCAACTTTTGGAAATATGACCACATCAGTCCTGATTTCCCAATAAAAGATAGAACTGATCTCAAGTTCTATAACATTTGTAGAGTGGGAGACCACTCAAATATTTTCCAATAGTACTTGAAAAAGTAATGAACAAAAGAAATGTAAATCTCTTGCACACAATGAATATGAAGAAAAAATAATGAGGGAAGCAATGAAATTCTTTAACAATATCGACCAGGACCAAACCAACGAGGGAGGACAATATAATATCTTAGAAAATGCGCTAAATGAATTTATATAATTATTGAAAGAGAAAAAATCAGTCGATTAGTTGATTGACTTATTGAGCATTTTTAGAGAATATAAAGAATATCAAATACCCATCAAAATTCTATGCCAATTATCACAAAAAAGACAAACAAACAAATTTGACCCACAATTCTAAGTTGAAATCAATGGACATTTGATCAAACAAGTCGTAGTCAACTTAGGATCTCAAGTAAATATCCTACCAAGGGAAACATGGATTTGACTCAGGAAACCCCTACTTCAGCCTTCAATTAATTTCCTTAAGTTAGTAGATCATAGGTTCATTGAATCAATTGGAACGCTTAAAAGTGTAATAACATCTATAATGGGAATTTTGACGTGAGTCAATTTCGAAGTAATCAATCTGGTCAAAGGAATTCCTTCTTAACCTACATTAGTTGGATGACCCCATGGTTGGAATATGAAAGCTACAATCTCACTCAAGAGAGATAGAATCAAGTTGAAATGAAGTGGTAGAAAAATTGTAATCCCATTAGACCCAAAAGAAAGAAAACCATGTGTCGGGACATGGGACGAAGCTCACGAAGCCTGAAGACTATAAAAAGTAATGAATGAAAAAGGATAACTTTGAGCCAAATAGTGAAGGAGAAATCCTAGTCGGGTCTTGTTGGAACAGGGGCAGACTAGGGTTCAATGGTACAACAATGCACCAACAAAACCCTAACTACTGGCACTTTCAGCAACACCTACAAAGCATATGAAGTCTCACCCGAGGTAGAGGTGGGGGTGGTTGTAGGACTCAGGTGTATGCAACCTTAGCTGGGACATAGATCTATGATTATAATACTTAATAGAGCACTTAGCAATGTTAGTTCATCATTATATAACCAATATCTACTTCGCAGAGAAAACAGAGCATCACAACATTCACCTTGATCTCGTGTAATTAAGCACTTAGCACAAATAAATGGATCAGATCTAGTAGATGCAAGCACTAAGCACATTCACCTATGTCATATCTAACATCTAGATTCATCATAAGCACAAAGCATACACAGATCTATCTAACTATCTCAAAGCACTTAGCAAATAGCACATAAACACATCAGAACATTGCACAGAGCATAATAACACAATATTTACGTGGTTCACCCCCACCCTGGGGCTACATCCACCAAATATTCTTCTTTATTAGCTATTCAATAGGTTACATTCGTAGAGCCCTTAACAATCTATCACAACTACTTGCACTCATCTTTGCAAGCCTCTCACAGTATGCACAAAGCAATTACAATTCATACTTTCACTTAGCATAACATCCCATAGATGCCTCTTCCCCTCTATTGGCCCCGTTACTTACATCGCCTATCCTTCTATATATACATTAAAAAATAGGCCTAGACATGGGTAAGCCCATGGGAAGAAATCCCATAGATGCCTCTTCCCCTCTATCGGCCCCGTTACTTACATCGCCTATCCTTCTATATATACATTACAAAATAGGCCTAAACATGGGTAAGCCCATGGGAGGACATCCCATTCCCGTTACATATTTCCATATACCAAAAAGGACCCAACAAGGGGCCAAGATCCTGCGATCTCCGCTTTGTCTTTCACTCCACCTTCGACAAGTTGTCGAAGTCCAAAATGGTCAAACTTGATCAAGGATCTCCCAAAACTTGGTCAAGGGCCAACAGGTCTCCATTGTCAATAGGCCAGAACTTAGATGTTGACTTTTATGACTTGAAGTAGTTAATTAGATTAGTGTTCTTTTACTTATAAATCATTAGCACAATGATTACATATAAAGGATCACTGAAAGAATAACATTCACAACATACATAATATTTACCATGGGAAAACCCTCTTTGGGGTAAAACCCAACAAACTTCCTCAATATAGATTCACCAACCAAGAACAATGCCTCTCTCCAAGAGAGAACTAACAAAGAATAAGATCCTCTTGTAACCCTTGACTAGGGAAGAGTAGTGCACCACATAACCAAGATATAACTGAGAAGTAGACTAAGAATCCCCACAACGTCTCCTCCTAGTTGCAGTAGCATTTCCCTCTAAGACCTGCACACTTTCTCTTCTTAGTTATAGAGCTATTGAGTGAGTGTGAAAATGAGGTATCGACCTCCCTTATAAATAGTGGCTTGGCTAGCCTAAAATTAGGTCTGGTCCGACCTGTTACTTTACCCTTTTATTTTATTTTTTACATGTCAAGGCACAATAGGGCCAACTTTTACAAAGGCACAATAGGGCCTAATTAAAAAATATAATATAATAATATTATTTAGGGTTTTTCTTGGTCAAACACAATAAGGATATCTTCTCAAGATACTAAATTTTCAGCGTTCCCTCTTAGAAAGGAAGGTATTCTTCTTTTCATGGTCATCCTCACTGCTTTTGCACTTCTGCATACTTGGTCATTGTTTTGTTGAATTTCAAAAATCTATATATCATAATAAGTTCTGCACTTTCACCAGCCTTTCATACTAGAGTAACATACTAGACTGTGTTGGGGTAGCGTACCATCCTGTGTTGGAGTTACCAACCTGCGATGGGGTAGCGTACTAGCCCGCATTAGGGTTACCAACCTTTGCTGGGGTAGTGTACCAGCCTATGTTGGGGTCACCAACCTACACTGGGGTAGCATACCATCCTACGTTGGGGTATTATACTATCATTTGTTGGGGTTACCAACCTACCCTGGGGTAGCGTACAAACTTACATTAGGGTTACCAACCTACACAGGGGTAGTGTACCAGCCTGTGTTGGGGTTACCAACCTGCATTGGGGTTACCAACCTACACTAGGGTATCATACCATCTTGGGTTGGGGTTACCATGTGCTGGGGTAGCGTACCAGCCAGCATTGGGTTTACCAACCTACGCTGGGGTATCCTACCAACCTGCGTTGGGGTAGCGTACCGACTTACATTGGGGTTACAAACCTGCATTGAGGTAGATTCTTCTAATGGGGATATCATCACTTCCCTCTACTGTGGATCACGTCACTTCCCTCTACTAGGGATCTCATCACTTTCCTCTACTGGGTATCATGCCACTTCCCTCTACTGGGGATCACATCTCACTACTGGAGAAAAAAATCACTTCTCACTTCTAGGGAATACATCACTTCCCGCTACTGGGGAACACATCACTCCCTCTCATGAGGGAAAATCCTTATGGATCACACCTAGCTCATCTCTGAAGTATTCGAACTTCTCTCTTGACAGAGGCTTAGTCAATATGTATGCTACCTACTCATCAGTAGGAACATAGTGGAGCTTTATTTCTCCCTTATGTATCATCTCTCAGATATAATAGTACTTGATCTCAATATGCTTGGAATTTTCATGACACATTGGGTTCATTTTCAACTTTATGAAACTCTAGTTGTCATAAAAGATACAGGTTTCCTCCATGAGATCAAACAATTTTGCAATCAATTTTTGAAACCACATTGCTTCACCAAAATATGACCATGATGCCACATACTATGCCTCTACAGAAATGAGTTCCATATAGGTCTTCTTCTCATTGAGTCACGATATCACAATTGATACCATACTAAAGAAACATCCAGGTGTACTTTTCTGGTCTATGACACTGCCTGCCCATTCTAAGTCTGCAATCTTATCTCACACTCCGAGATATATCTAGGTCCATAATCGATTGTACCCTTTAGGTACCTCATCACATGTTTTTCCATAATCAGGTGAACATGTATTTCACCGTAAAACATATATTTGTCCTCATGTTATTCGAACCAAATTTTCACATCACATTGTACCAACTTGGTACACTTGCTCAACTGCAACCCAATAAGCACAATCATGTGCTGACTCGGCATTCTTTCTACAAAGAACTATCTATCTCACTTCCTGAGAGTATGTCCTCTACTCTCTCTACAACTATTCCTTTTGGAACTGGGACTCTGAAGCTGAGAATGACTGCTCCATTCTCACTATAGCTTCTAAACTGTGAGAGCATCTCCTCTATTCTATCACGAAAAGAACTTCATCTAAAACTGAGAGTGGCTCAATAACTGACACTGAGGGTAGCTTATCCTCTTTCTATAGAGGTAAATCAATATTTTGTTGTAGTCAGGTCTCCATGGACCGACTTATGTACTGCACTAACTATCCCTAGAGATAACTCAATCTCGAATACAGGGATTTTCATACCTGCTACCTCTGAATCTCATAATGTGTTGGATTCTTTTAATGAATCATGTTTGTTCTATATATAATTCTTCTGATTATTGGAGCAAGTGTCTCGTCATAGTCTTCTCCCTCTTGCTGGGAGAATTCTCTGGACATAAATTAGGCTTTGTACATCTCTATGAATGGTCCTGGGGAGGTTTCTCCTTCTTACTGGATCGTGAGGGTTAACTCCCTTTGAAATCTAGCTTCTTCTAAGATGATACTTGGTGGGGTTGCATGCCTCACCACTGGTGGAGCCATCTTCTCCTCATGGATCATATATTATATGTTGCTTTTCATCTTGCAAAGTGTTACAGAACCATGTTGGTCTCTTACTTCAATGATTCTAGGTAGGCCCTTCTATCTCTACTCACTTTTCCTGATGATATGAAGAGTAATCAATATGCACTAGAGGGATTTGTTCTGTCATCTTTGGAGCCTTCTGCTACTCATGATTTCTCTCCATATGATTTTTTATTTATCTAGCAAAAGTAGCTTCTTCTTCTTCTTCTTCTTCTTCTTCTTCTTCTTCTTCTTCTTCTTCTTCTTCTTCTTCTTCTTCGATACATAGATGTAAATGGTTATGTATACAACTTGGATATTCTTCTCCATGTCTCACTTAACATTTTTCATCTTGCAACCGTCACTATATCTCCCTCAGGGTTATCACCTATGACCTTCCTAGAACAAGAACAAGAAGGGAGAAATAGTATACAAGAATAATAATCTTTATAATAATAATAAAAATGATAGCGAGAACAATCTTCACAATAGCTCTTTCAAAGTTATCCCTTGTGACCTTCCTGAAAAAAGACTCCAAGGTAATAAATACAATAATAAGAAATGAGATCAACACCCTTCTAGTGTTTTGATCCAATCATTCCTCCATGGTAACCTGAAAACAAAACAAGAATTTTCTCCTAGAGGAGATGTTAGTTATATCTAGTAAATTATTACAATAAGCATTTATCTCAATAGTGCTCACATGCTACCAATACAAATTTTCAAATATTGCTATCACAACTATAGTGTTTACTTGTAACATGCCATTTATCAACCTTGATATGTGAAAATTTGAATCTTATCAATTTAATCAATCAAACTTGGAACCTAGAGTATTTTCCTCAAGAATGAGTGTGTTTCTTTTCTTCTAAGTCTCCTTCACTTAAGATGATAAGTATTATTTTCAACCTATGCTCTGTACTAAGATACTATACTTTCTTGATAGATATCTGAGTTAGAGAATAAACTCTATAATCTCAACCTTAATCGATATAATAATTTGAATTTAATTTTTACCAATGGTTAGTATTATAGTTATAAATTCAACATATCAAAATAAAACCTAGATGTTCGTAATATCACAATAATGCCATAACAAATAAATGCATATCAAAAAAATCAAACCTGGTGTGCATTCTTCCTCTGAATGTGTTGGATCTAAGATCCTTCTGGATCTATGGTTGTTGTTTGGACAAAATATCCATTCTCCTACAAATACCCTTAAGATAATGATATTGTTTAAACATATGTAAGTACATACCTCTGAAATCATCGACATGCAGTGGCACCATCCGAAAACAATGACAAGAAATAAAGTATCTTTAAAACTTCAAAGGTGCTTCAACTTGTAATCCAATGGTAGTAGGAGATTTTCTAGGGTAAGGCACACTAGGACAATAAAAAATCAATCAACACTTCACAAAAACTTTCACTGTAACTGGTACTATAACTGGTGTTGGCACTGCAATTGGTTTTGTAACTAGAACATCAACTAGCATGAAGGAATTATAATGAAGGAACTGGAACTGCAACTACAAATGATACTGCAACTACAACTGATACTGCCACTACAACTTAGGGTTTTATGAGGAAACCCTAATTTCTCAAACTTCAAATTTTGAAATTTTGATCTAGGGACTAGATGTGCCCTCCTAGGGCGAGCTCCTAGATGGTCTTACTTTTCCCAACATCCTCCAACAAGTTGGAT
Source organism: Picea mariana (assembly GCA_032191745.1). Classification (NCBI taxonomy): domain Eukaryota; kingdom Viridiplantae; phylum Streptophyta; class Pinopsida; order Pinales; family Pinaceae; genus Picea; species Picea mariana. The sequence goes on along the minus strand of JASDQU010107291.1, from coordinate 53,844 downwards.
GAAGTCACCTTTTAGGATTTATGCATAAACCCTTATTTCTAGAATTTGTCCAAAATTGAAAACTATTCCAGGTAAAAAGGTGAACTAGGGTTTGGAGAATCTTCCTATGCCTTTAGCTTCTTCAAAAAGTTCTTTTGTGCTATGAAAATTCCTTCTTTTAGGCTCACTCTGATTCCATGTTGATTTTTGTGTCTTTAATAATTTAATTAGATTAGTGTTCTTTTACTTATAAACCATTAGCACAATGAATGTATATAAAGGATCATCAAAAGAATAACATTCACATCATACATAAGATTTACCATGGGAAAAACATCTAGGGGCAAAACCCAACAAACTTCCCCAATATAGATTCACCAACCAAGAACAATGCCTCTCTCCAAGAGAGAACTAACAAAGAAGAATATCCTCCTCTAACCCTTGACTAGGGAAGAGTAGCACACCACATAACCAAGATATAACTAAGAAGTAGACCAAGAATCCCCACAATGTCACCTCCAAGATGCAATAGCATCTCACTTTGAGACTTGTGCACTTTCGCTTCTTAGTTGCAGAGATAGTGAGTGACTGTGCAAATGAGGTGTTGGCCTCCCATATAAATAGTGGTTGGCTAGCCTAAAATTAGATCTGGTCCGACCTGTTACTTTACCCTTTTATTTTATGTTTTACATGTCAAGTCACAATAGGGTCAAATTTTACAAAGGCACAATAGGGCATAATTAACAAATATAATATAATAATATTCTTTAGGGTTTGTCTTGGTCAAATACAATAAGGATATCTTCCAAAGATACTCAATATTCAACATCAAATACATAATTATACAATTGGAAAATGGAAAATTATGAAACACAAGACAAAGAGAGTTGGTCAATAGAAGTGATACCAAATCATGTTTCTCAGTAAAAGTGATACCTATTGTGAAAAAACGAAATCTCAATAAGACACCAATAATAATTCCAACAAATTCATAGACAAAGAAACCTCTATGGTTCAACAAAATAAACTCTCCATGGATGCATGTTGACAAAGTATTCAAATTAGTCGGAGAGCAGGGGAGAGTAAAAAATCTAGTTGAATCCTTGATAGACCAGGTATCTCGATGGTGGGAGACACATGCACCTCAACTGTAAACATGGAATACTGCAACCCTTTACTTTGTCGAAATATTTTGTGGGAAAATACTATCAACCAATATCATCATCCCAATTTTTAAACATGGGTTTGACCGAGTTGCTCACATCCAACAATGTGAGAAGGAATGTAGGAAATCAGGCTACAAAGATGAAAGAGTATGGCCTTACATGTTTCCAAACACATTGGATGATATACCCCACAAATGGTATAAAATTCAGGAAGTGTGCGGACACACATACAACTAGAATAAAATAAAAAATAACCTCCTTAAAGAATTTGAATTCAAATTTGTAGAGACATTGTTGCAATACGCATCAAGAAAGATAAAAATCTATTAGAAAAACCAAGTCCCCGAGAGATTAAAAAAAAAGGAAAAAATAAAGTTGACATGGGATCGATTTCGAATTGTAATTTAATATCAACACATAATCCAAATAACATCACAACTTATCAAATAGACATGGAAAAAATAATTTTTCCAAGACAAATCTTTCAATGGAACAAAAACCATCCAGTAGTACAAAACTATGTAATAACAATGTAATTCGTGACTAAGGAAGAAAAGGAAGAGAAAGATGATATGAAAAAACCTGATTTCTCATTGAGTTATAATCAATTCGTAGAAGGAGAATACCAATTGGATGAGTCAAAATCACTCTAATGGATGGATGTGGAAATTAAAACCAAATAATTTGACATTTGAATAGATGATCAACCAAAAATGTCTAGAATAGGTGACTATTGGTCTGACAAGCAAACCATGGAAATAGTAGACCTACTAATAGAATACGACTACAAATATCTCAAAGGATTGGTACAATATATGGGTGAAATGTAAATCAACCTCATCCCTGGCACCAAACCTGTCAAACAACAACCATATAAGTTGGCACACAAATACAATCCCGTTGTCCAAAAATAAATTGAAGCAATGCTAGCTATTGGGACTATATATCTGATCGACAAGTCGGAATGGGAAAGCCCCAAGAAGCACAATCCAAATAAATTAATAATGTGTGTCGACTTCCGTGGATTGAATAAACTCATAATGATCAATGCATTCTCAATGTCATTTGTTGATGAGATTATTAATAAGTAGCATGATATTAATGTTACTCGTTCACTAGTGGTTGCTCTAGATACAATAAAGTACCTATAGCAAAGGAAGACCAAGAAAAAAATACATTCATTTACAAATTTGGATTATTTGCATACAAACTCATGATGTTTGGTCTAAAAAACTCCCCAATGGCGTTCTCTAGAATAGTGGTAAAGGCATTTCAAGAATATATTTATAAAAAAATGCTTGTATATTTCGATGATTGGACTATCTACAACTTACTAAAAGACCACATTTAATGGTTAAGAATGATGCTAGAAAGACGTGGGAAAATTCAATTGTATTTAAACATAAAAAAAGTGCATCTTTTCCATGCCTATAGGCATATTGTTCGACCATATTTTATGCAAGGATGGGATAAAAGTAGACATGGAAAAAATTAAATCATCCTCGACTTCAAACCACCAGTCAACTAAAACCAAATCAAAATATTCCTTGGACACACGAGGTATTACAGAACGTTCATCCAACACTACTCCGACATCACATTCCCAATAAATGAGATTTTAAAGAAAGAAGTCGAGTTCTAGTGGAGTTGGGAATGTGACAAATCTTTTGAACCATTAAAAATAAAATTGGTAGAAGCTCCCATCCTACCATTTTCGGACTAGTCAAGGAAATTTCATGTCCATATCGACGCCTCAAATTTCGATGTTGGTGCAGTCTTAGCCCAAACATACAACAACATGATCGACCACCTGAATGCGTATGCCATTCAAAAGATAAATAAAGAAAAAAAGAATTATTCAACAACCGAATGAGAAGCCTTAGCAATGATTTTTCCCTACAAAAATTTGGACACTATCCTTTAGCGAATCCATTTACATTTTTCACAAACCATCAAGCATTGAAATATCTAGTTCATAAACAAGTCCATTAAGGGAAAATATGTTGATGGCTACTACTCTTTCAAGAATTCGACTTTGAAGTAGATGTAGTCCGACTGGGAAAGAAGAATGTGGGCCTGGATCATCTCTCCCGACTGACCATTGTGGAAGAATTAAATTCCATTGCACTCGGTAAACCCCAGTTAATAATTTGAAATATGGGATATTGATTTTGTCGATCCTTTCCCAAAAAGAGAAAAAAGGTGGGAGAAAACTAGATTATTACAATTTTCGAATACTTAACAAAGTGGGAAGAAGCAAAACCAATCAAGAACTGCACAAAGGAAACAACCAAAAAAATTATTTATGAAAATATAATAACCATATTCGGCTTCCCCTTAACTATAATGAGTTATCAAGGAACCCACTTCATCAATAACATAATTGAAGTATTTCTGAGAAAATTCATGATCAACCATAGAAAAAAAATTGCATAACGCCCACAAGCTAATGGAGTCATTGAGTATTTTAAAAAAACATTACATAATGGCATAAAAAAAATATTTTTTCTTGATAGATATGATTGGGATGACAAAGTTCTAGAAATCTTGTGAGAATATAGAACATCATACAAAAGGTCAACTGGTCTGACACCCTTTAAAATAGTCTATGGTCAAGAAGCAGTAATCCCGCTTCATTTCTGTGAAAACGTAGGTTGAATAGCCTTTGTCATAGAATTTGATCACATAATAAACAAAATGCAACACTTCTACCAACCAAACCAATTGGAATAAGAAATGGTGTTGTCACAATAGCATTGGGAAATTCAAAAGAGTCAACAAAAGGCTTGGCATGATCGACACCTTAAGAAAAAAGACATCAATAATGGAGACTTGGTACTTCTATATGACAATCGAGTAAAAGGTAAACCAAGAAATAAAGTTACTACATGGTTGGGTCCATATGTGGTCAAGGATATCCAACCCTTGGGAGCAGTATAGTTGAAAATGATACAAGGGCACCATTTCAAGAAATTAGTCAATGGGGCTCGTCTGAAAAGATATCACACATAGTAGTCTAAACTCCTACTGGTGAAAACCTCTTTGAGAGCACCGGTAGGACTTGAATTGGTTGAAAACCTTCAGGGTGAGCTGATTTGAATGTAAAGATAATAGAGAAAAATAAAAAATAAAATAAAGACGAGACAAAGAAATAGAATTAAAAGGAATATTAAGAACATACAAATTAGGAAATCAAAATTAAGAAAGTAATAAACAAGTGGGTTACTAGAATTAGGTACAAAACATGATTGATAGACTATAAAATATACAACCGATTCAAAATACATTCATGACACACCAAAATACTCAAAGATGAGAAGAGAACAAATTCCCTAGGAAGCAATCAGAGAGGAAACCCAAAAATAAAGAGCAAGTTTTGCACCCATGAAAGATTTGTGCCATTACCTGAAGAAGCGAACTAGTCAATTGATAAAAAAAGAAGAACATCATTCAACTAAAAAAAACTCATAAATGTGAATTTTTAAGATCAAGTGAGCGAGGGAAATATCAAAGAAGAGAGCGTGCAAACAAGACTTCAAGAAAACAAGATTATCCTAAGCAAAGAAAGAATGTATTCAAAAGGCTAAGCATTCACCAAATTAATAGAAAAGCAGAGAGAGACATAGTTATACACTTCGACCGGAGGTCTCTAACCACCCAATGTTAGGGACCTAACCCCTCACATAGGTAGAATAATATATTTTGATGTAATAAAGGTCAATATTATTAAGGCCTAGAAATAAGGAAGAATAAGTTGAATGTAAGGAGACCTAATAGAAGATTCCTCTTCTAGAAGGATCTTCCTCTAGATGGTTCTTTTGATAGACATATTTAGTATAAATAGGAGTTGAGGGTATGATAACTTTGTCTTGGATATTATTTTAATAGAGCTATGCTCTGCTCGAGGTTGCCCCCTTGAAGAGGCAAGTGAACATTGATCTCAATAATCAAAGTGCTCTTTATAGTGTTATTATGGTATCATTTTGGTATTACTATGGTGTTGTTCTGGTTATATTATTGTTCATCTGCCATTTCTAGCATTTTATTTATGTTCTGCATACTTTTTATATCTGGAATATTACAAGTGGTATCAGAGCACTTTCCTCGGCAGAAAATTGTGGGTTAATGTTTTTTCAGGGTAGAGACGTATTCCGATGTCTTTAAGCTACAAAGATTTTTTGTTACGTGCATAAAACCATGGTCTAGGATTCATACATGTAGGAAATACAAGTGGTAATTAAGCGCACATCTATTGGCCACCCTTGTAACCCCTGTTGGTACCCCTTCAAGTGGTAGCGCATCAAACAACACATGTATATGGATCAACCTAGATTTCCTAAAGCCCTCTTTAGATAAACCAATCATCCTCCTGACTGCTATAGTGACACCGAGAACAACACTTGAGAAGATACTCTCTAGTACCTGGGTATTTGGGTAGTACGGCTAAGGGCACATTCTAGCCTCCTTAGTTGGTGCCCTGAGATATTGGGGCGAGTATTACTATTGGACCCCACATGTATATCAGAGAGCTATAGAATAGGGCAAACCCTTGTCTGTAGAACCCTTGAATATCTAACCTTTGGGGACAAAAACAAAAAACAAAACATACAAGATCTAGTGTTGTGCAACTGTGTTCGAGTTTCCAAATAAATATACATTTCTTCCTGATTAAGCATTTGGGAATTTCATCACTGCAGTATTCTTTAGACCGGAGTATAACTCCGCAGGTGTAAAAAAAAAGTCTGAATTTTGTTGCACCATTATTTGAGACCTATTCCATTGTATTTATCTCTTCGCCCTTATCACACTCATACCTATCATTTTTCAGCAATTTTTTTGACCCTACCTGCTCTTTTTCGATTCCCTCGTCATCATGGCCCATACCCATAGCCAAGACTTGGAAGCTGGCTTCAATACCTTGCAATCTAATTTCACAAATACCCAACGAGAAGTGAGACAGCTCAGTCCCAATATTTCCACCATCAATAAAAACATGCATTCCTCCATCGTCGCCTCAATCGAGGAACTCAAATAAGACCTCAAACAAGACATTACTACCCAAATTGAATCTGTCACTTCGATGTTCTGCACCAAGCTGCATATCCCTGTAGATCCCCCTTTATCTGACCCACCTTTGCATACAGAAACAAAAAATTCCTCTCATTCCCATAATTTTCAGCCCCATCACTTTCAGCGTGAACTACAACTTCTGCATGTGGATGTGACCAAATTTGATGGCTCGGATCCCATTGGTTGGGTAAATCAAATGGAACATTATTTCTCTTTGTAAGACATTACAGATGTGTTGAACAAACTCCAGTATGGTGTTCTCCATCTATATCAAGAACGTTGGCAATGGTGGCAATGGAGAAAAAAATGCCCATCAAGGGTATGTCGCTTGGACACACTTTGTGGCAGAGCTTTATGAACACTTTGAAACTAACACCAACCATTTAGGTCGTTTGAAAAAGTTGAAACAATCTGGCACAGTGGAAGACTTTATAACTTCTTTTGGGTGACTGGATTTTTGTACAGAGGGCATGTATAATGCTTTTTTCTGAGAATGTTTTATCAGTGGCCTCAAGGATGAGATTCATTCCCATGTCCTCATGGCTCAACCTCAAAGTTGGGTGGAGGCTACTAAAAGAGCTAAGGAAGCACAACAGGTTGACTCTTCTCAAAATCGGACACCCTCCTTTATTCCTCACACTAAACCAATATATCCCACTCCTCCTTCTACTCCACTAAAGATCCAAAAATTGACCAAGGACGAAATGGTTGAACACCAACTCAAAGGCCTTTGTTATAATTATGATGACAAATATTTTCTGGGACACAAGTGTAAGGAACAAAATATTTTCATGGCCATATTGGAGGATGTTTATGAAGAGGATGTTGAAGCTCCCCTTGTGTCTATGTCACCTGAACCCACTAACATAAACCCTCCCTTAGACCCTCCCGAAGTCGAACCAGTCATTTCCCTAAATTCTCTCACTAGCTTCTCTACTCCCCAAACCCTCAAGCTAATTGGATACATCAAGCATAGGAAGGTCATCATTCTTGTTGATAGTGGAAGCACCCATAATTTTATTCATCTTCGCGTTGCCCAAGAAACTAATTGCTATATCCATGCAATCAATAATTTCCAAATCATGATTTCCCAT
>JASDQU010107291.1:29577-42393 GCA_032191745.1 Picea mariana | reverse complement strand
CGGACAACCATTGAGGTATATTTTCCATATTTGGATATGAGTTTGCTTATAAATTTGTTTCGCACATGGCTGCACTAGAAATTTTCATATACTTGAAGAAAGACTCACTCTTTCTCAATTAGGAAGGATAGTAAATAAGTAAATAAAAGTTGCATATAGTTGTTAGTTCGGTGCAACATCATTTTTTATATCTTCTACAAAAATTAAAGTGATTAGGTGTGTTGATAAGTTTTGCTTTCCAATAAAATGAAAGTGACAACCAGAACAGGTGGACAGTGCTTCAAAAAAAACCCGGAGGTTTTCACATCTCCACGTTATAAGCATGACCATTAATCTCTTTGCCTCACTTTTCACTGCAATTTCAATTGTTTTTATTTTTTTATTAGTGTGTTAGCAGTATGAATCCTCAAAAGTAAATTTACGAAGCATTTGAACTTCAAGAAAATTTCAAGGATACAGGGAAGCCTGCAACATGTCATCTGGTGTTGTGTTGATCCAGTACCAAAACGCCTGTGCTGATCCGATACTGAAACCCTATCCAGCACTGGCAGCCTGTGCTAGTCCGGTAGAAGAAAACAATCTGGTACTGGCACTTTGTGCTAGTTTGGTACCAAAACAAAAAAGTCTGGTACCTAAACATTGGTATAAGATATTTTTGGTTAACCTTTATATCCTTTGCAATGGTTAAAATGATAAATTAACTTTAGAGAGTATGACTGCTATATTTGCTAAATTGTTTGAATATAGGAAGTACTAATGGGTATTGGAGTTTTGTAGTGCCACACCTTGCAGTTGGAACATTACTTCTCTGTTTTACTATGTAGACAATGTTACTTCTCAATTGATGATTATTTGAACTTCAAGAAACTACCAAGATTATAGGGAAACCATTGCCCCAACATATAATTCAGTAATGTGCTGGTCCGGTACCAAAACACCTGTGTTGGTCCGGTACCAGCAGATCTGTGCTGGTCCGGTACCAATCTAGTACCAACAAGTTTGTCATAATCCGGTACGACAAAGAAATCCGGTAATGTATTAAAATTTATTCATCAATCTTGATTTTCTTTGCAAACGATAACATAATAAAGTGAAGATGATTGTTATACTTGAAAATGACTGCTATGCTTGTTAAATCTGAAAACAAATATAATGATCTTGATGAAGATGCTTGGGTTTCTGAAACATGTACATTGGCACTGCAACTACTTGTTGATCTTTTTGTCAAGTTCTATGATTTAGTAAACTATTTACTTGGGAAAGTGATGGAGTTTCTAACAAACTTTATAAAGCAGTGGGTCCAAAGTTTGGCTGGAATTGGTGTGTTTGCTTTTGTTTGTTTGATGAACAATGCTAGTAGTCTTTTCTCAGATGATAAATGGAAACATGTGTTGATATACTTGAAAATAGAAGCTGCAGAAACAGTGCTAGATTATGCCCAGATTGCTTATAGTCTGGTTGATAGTGAACCATCAGACGTTCAAGAAGAAGATCCTATACACATAAGCAAAGTATACCAGTCACACTGTGAGGCCTGCAAATCATAAACCTATTGTGTTCCATTCGAGCTGAAACCAAGGAGTTGGCTGCAACATCAAATGGAATCTCTCATGCAAGCCTGGAAGAAATAATTTCTTTTGGTTCAGTTGTTTACTAAAGGGAAGTATGTTAATTTCTTTTGGTTCAGTTGTTGGCTAAAGGGACGTATTTTAATTTCTTTTGGTTCAGTTGCTTTAATTTCTTTTGGTTCTGTTGCTTGAATGAGAAGATATAATTTATTTTGCCTTTGTTTCTTGATAAGAACCATGCTTAATCTGATTTAAATTTTAGAGGTTGTTTTCATCAAAAATCTCATTACAAACATCATCAGTACTTCAACATGATTAAAGGGATTAAAAATATTAGCCTACAAGTAACTATTTCACCCTAACTATACTTCAACAGTAATCATTGGACTATCTTTACTAAAGAGTAGCATATGAGTATATGAACACTCTCTGTCGTGGGCACACTAGGAAAACTCTATGGGAAGAGGATGTATCAGTACCCTAAGGTAACTTTAGGTCATTCTCTAATGGACAAACTTAGATAGACCATACATCTAGAATATTCTAAAGAAGTAACATAAATACATGAGTTTATTTTTCCTTCAAACAAATCTTTAAAGACATTTCAAATAAGAGAGTATATATTCTAACCCAATACCATCCCAGCCTGTAAAATGGTTTTCAGATGAGCCTCCCCCTGTCACCTGTGAAAAATCACTCTTTAACAAAAATTAAAGAGTGACTATGGGACAAGAAGCCTCTAATAGAAAAAGAGTTTAAGAGACTANATGTGGTATGACTAGGAAAACCCATCAGGGTACTGAACAAGCTTATTGGAAATGGGGCATTCTGCCTGGGGAAGGTATGTCTCTCACTAAATAACACAACTACCCCACCGGAGTACTGAACAGGCTTGCTGGCAGTGGGTTCTGGTTTGTGAATGTCTCATTTATACTTGTTTGATTGAAAAATTCACTTTTGTCATAAAAATATATATAAATTCCAGATTAACAAGAAAAATGAATACTATAAGCAAATGTCCATTTGAGAATTACCCTAAGTCAACCTTACCGGTCTTACATATAAAACCTACATTACCTAAGAAGGAAACTTCTTAAAAGTGGAGCCCTAACTAGGGAGTCTAATCTACTTATACTGTGAAATTTATCCATAATATCTAATGATAGTAAATCTCTGAAGGAAGTTTGGTGGGATCTGTTCTTCTGGAAAACATATAAATATTCCCCTGCTTCACTGCTGAATGCTACCCTTGTCAATAAGTCATCAAAAGAAAGGCAATTTCATTTTTAACAAGAAATAAGGCATGAGATCATATGCTAGATGACAGAAGCACTTTTGGAATTTGATCTGGTTTATCTTCTCTTATCAATTTTCTTTCATTGTGATATAGTGTGCCAAATCTTTTTGCATAGGGATATGCAACACCTTTGGCATGGGGGAGGGTCAAAGAGCCTCTTTCAAGACTCTTTTCCATACTCACAGCTCATCTTCAGAGGGTAGCATGCAACAACAACCCTACAAAACCAGGAAGAAACTCAAGTACAAGCACAGGTTAAAGAAGCTCCATAAGGTACAAGAAATTCCAGTACTGATCCTCCAATAAGCTCCAGCCTAAAGAATGACCATTGTTTCAGATACTCTGCAAGTTTTAAACACAAGAACAGTCAGCCTATATTTTAGATCATACACATCATTTGGTTATACAATGGTCATATAGTCAACATGCATCAGTTCTACATAGTCCTCTTTCAACTTGTAGTAATTTCTTGTAGAAGCATGTGATAAAAGAGTTTGCACGAGGACATGCAAACCAACAGGCATGGGGGGGAGAGAGAGAGAGAGAAGGAATCCCAACAGATCAGTATTCATCAACTCCCTCCTAGATCTCTAGTAGCTCTCAGTTTCAACCAGCATGTACTTTGATCCATCCTCCACTTCATAGCCTCCAACATACATTAAAGTAAAGGTAAACTTGAGGTAAAACTGGGCCAATTATGTCTAAATTTATAATCAGTCAGGTACCTTCATCTTTGCAGTGATCTGGTACTTCAAATTTTGTGTTGTTCCGGTACTAAAACTCTCACTAAGCACTAGTGACAGATTTTGGTAAAATTGACTCAATCTTTGGTATTTTCCTGAACTAGTATCAAATATCACAAGTTAGCAAGGTATGTGCTATCATTCTAATTTTTACTAGTAAGAATTGTATCGATTATGCATTAAGTTCATATTACAAAGCACACTTCTTATTTGATTATGTCTTGTCATCATGATAGTCACTTAACCGTTGCACTCTCGGTTAATAAATACTCTTATGAATGGTCACTTACACTTTGCTCAACAAGAATTCTTTCATTGTATACTTGTTTTGGTACTCCATTCCCGATCCTTCGTTTGTACCAAACCCTAGTTGAATATCGGGTTGTCTTTAGACCTGCAATTAAGTAGGCATGTGGGGTTGACCAACATGAACTGGTGTTTCAAGTCTATTTTGAAGTATGGATTGACAGTTTTGCATGAGGGCATGCAATAGTTTAGGCATGGGGGAATGTTGGGACTTCATTTTTTCATGTTTTAATGCATGTTCTAATCATTCTATTCAATCAATTGGCCTCGTTACATACCTGGTTTTCCCGTACTTGGTGTAAACGTGTAACTTAAGAAGAGCCCATGAGGTAGTTCAATACTTATGCATATTTTGTACGTTCTTATTAGTGAAAATGTGTTCATTTATTAAAAAGAGATCTTCTAATGGTGTGATTTGAATAAACAGGTTGGGTGACTAGGTAGCCTTGATCATTGACATTTCCAGTCATCTGATACTAGAGTAAAAGTCGAATTTTAAAGTCTTCTAGAAGAAAATTGGGGACATGGGTTTTATTGGGAACGTCGTCGACATACGGACATGTGGGTTATAATTTTCCCATATCACACGTGTGGACCTCCAGCTCAGGGGGAATATTTCGGAAAATAGAAATTTCTCAAACTTCCAACTTGCACCTCGATTTTCGTACACATGGAAGCGAATCAGAAGATTCTAAAACATGGGTTTTTCTTCTAGCATGGCCAATTAGGTCTCTTATGAGCCATTTTCGAAAATTTGCTACGGTTATAGAGTTATGGAAGGCACTTTGGAGTGGATTAATAAAATAACACAGTTTTCATGTTATAGTCTGGTACCAACGTGACTGTCTAATTCTGGTACCAACGTGACTGTCTGATTCCGGTACCTCTGCCTGTGAAGATATGGTGGTTGATTAAATCTCTAGATGCTAATGGTATTGAGAATATTGTTGGATGGACGTAACCTAGTTTAGCAAAGCAATCAAGTAACCATCACATTTGATTACCATGTAATTAATGATCTCTTCCTTGCAAATCACGACCTGAACTCTATAAGAACATGGTCATGGCAAGGGAGAGAGGAGTAGGAGAGTTAGCATATCACCAATATGTAAAGCAGCGTATGATAGTACAAAACATATTCTGAGTGACGATTAATGGAATGCCATTTTATCTCCATATTTTGATTATCCATGATTGAGTATGAATTGAGTTGTTAACAAAAGTATGATTTTATGTTTTGAAATGTGAGTGAGAGTAATGTGTGTGTCAAAAAAAATATTCCTGTAGACTTCAGTAGCTGACCTGTTGAAGTGGCAAGGGCCCACTGCCCAACAAAGGTCAGCCTATTCGTAGATTAGCATTAGCATTTGTTTTCAGTAGCATAACATTAAATTAGCTAAAGATTTAACTCTGTTAGATGATAGCAGTACAACTTAGATTAAGATTTCCATTCTATAATTGCTTAGAGATCTTTAATTGCTCTGTTTTTGCATATACTCTATTTCTTTTCTCATGAGTTTGATTTCCTTGATTGATCATAGCTGTCGGCAAAACTAGTCAAAACTACTTGGGTAAGAACTAGTGAAGTTCATTGTGAACCACAACAGAACCAACATATTGACTATTGAACTACCCATGCTATGCTGATTGATGTGTGATTTCCTTTCAGAAAGTGTGGATTGCATAGTGAGTTTTCTGGGTCAGACATAAGAGTTGATCTATCAAACCAATCCCATCTCATACTTGCATGTTCCATAATGGAATAGATAGCCTCTCTGAGAAGGACAACCAAAGTGCATTGTAGTTTTCTATTTTGATTTGTTTCCAGCATACATAATCTAGTTTGATTCTATACTCGTGACATTAGGAATTACCTTTCTTACTGGTGTCTTGTAACTCTGTTGATTACAAATGCCAGATTGATAATTAATGAGTGCATTATACTAAACATATAATCAGCACAATAGTGTAAACCTTGGATCTTGGGGCATTGAAAGGTTCCATATTATAGGATGAAATATTAGCCTCAATCTGTACAGTCATCTCTTGGGCCTCTTCAAGAGTATTTGGACCCTTGTCCCTAATAATGTATCCAAAATGTCCCTAATAATGTAGAGGAAAAGAAGGTGGTTTGTCTTAGGGTGAAGGTTTCTACGTATATACTAGAGAAACTTTTCAAACTTGGCATAAAACTCTTTGAAAGTTTCATTCTTTATCTTATTTATTTCAGTAAGTCACATCAACAATAAGTTAGGATCTTCCTTGATACCCCATATTTTCATAAATGTCTCCTCAAATTAATCCATGGTATTGATACTTTTTCCAGGAATATGTTGTAGTCTGAGGGAAAGTACGAGAAGGGTTGTGATAGATCCTTAAATAGAGAAACACACACTACAACATCATATAGAAATTATTACATCCATTACATAGCTATGTATATATATGTGTGATATTATGTTATTGGTTGGTTACATGATTTAATTACCTAGTCGATCAACTCTAACTGCCTATTTGATCAACTCTCTTAATCGAATACTGTAATCTACTTGGCTAGTCGATAGGCGGGTCTAGTCGGCGAGTTTGACTGACCCCTACAACATCTTCCCCCCTTCAATTCATTTCTCATCTTGAGAAAGAGGGAAGTGTGGCTATCACATTAACAAAATGGTTACAAAATGAGGATGAGAAGAGTAGTATAAAAAGAATAAATATTGATGTTGTGCATTACTGGAGTCCTTTTTCTTTTCTTAATGCGATTGTCTCATGGTTGGTCTGTTGGCTGCTATGCTTGATCATTTTTCTCTTGAGGAATTTCCAATTCATGCATTCTTACATTTTTGGGTAGCAGACATTCTTTGACCTATGCGTGGGATTCTTTTGATCCTTCCATGACTACCTCTGGGGTCCTCAATTAATGTATAGGAATTGGAAAGTTCAACTCAGATGCCGAAGGATTGAAAAATTGCAAGTTCTTTTTGTAGGTCGATGTGACCCCCTACTGTGAAATAAGTGTTGGGAGGACATGCTCCATTCCTTGATGGATTTTTGTGCCTCAATTCCTATTGATTTAGTTGTCCCATGAAATCCATCTTGTCAAATAGTGATGCTTCCTTAACCACGATCGACTCTGGGTCAAATTTCTCTTCAGCTTCCTTTGTTTTTTGTGTGATAGAATCAATATGTTTGTGGGATTGGTTTATTGTTTCTTGTTCTCTACTTGTCTCTCACAACCATTACTTCTCCTGTTTTACCGATTATTTCTTAGCTACTTTTTCCTTTGCAATGTGGGTTTCTATGGATGCTTTTATTTTAGAGTCAGTGGTGATATCCCTTGTTTTCTTTAGATCCTCATTTATTGTTCTATGGAATTTTATCTTACTATAGTTTGATGCGAAGTATGTTGGCGAGTTTTTCAAGACTGTATGTAGCATTGTTTCCTGTGAAGTAATATGCTCTAGTTTTTGGCGTACTTATTTAAAATTACCAAACTCTATATGTAGGATTGTTGTTGTTTGTTGAGTGACTCCATCTTGATTACTTCTCACTACCCTATTGTGTAGTTGTTTAAGCTCCCTGTTTTCTTGTCTCAAATGGTGTATTTATGCTTTATTATTATCACATGTACTTATCAGTGCTTCGACCAATTTTTTTTATTTTTGCTAATGGGTCAACTCCCTCGGTCGATTGATCTAACCAATTTTTCCTATTCCAGTTGTACAAATTCCTTTAGTGCTTGTTTTTCTTCATTCCTCCTTGCAACAAGTAGTGCACTATCTTGTGCAACTCTCTTCCATTTGCTTGTTTCTTGTTTGGTCACCTCATCATATAAATCCATTATTTTTTCATCTGACACAACCAATGGGTCGAAGATTGTTTCTACTAGTGTTGTCATCAACCCAACTGTCTTGAAATATGAGAATTTCATTGCCTTTGGAGTTTTACCCTTCTTGTGTACAATCTTCTTCTTCTTTCTTAACTGTTATTTTTGTTGTTCATGGTTGTTTTCTTTTTCAACATTGTTTCCTTTGTCAAAATCCTTGTTCTCTGGATTTTGGCCATTGTGTTGCTATGGTTTTGGCTGTGTATTGGCATCCTTTTCATTTCCACCCTTCCCTTGCTCTTGTAGCTTTGTAGGATTTGTATGTTCAGATTGTTCTTGGTGGTCTGATTGACCTTTGTGAGGAATTTTTTATGGAGGATGTTTTGGAGGATGTTTTGGAGGATTATTTTATTTTTGAGGTGATTTTCTACCATCATTTCCTTCTTTGTGCTGCTATTACACCTAGATAGTCTATGGGTCACTTTTCCTTGCTTCCTAGTTAGAATTTTCTAATGAGTTTGTATTTTCCAATGGTATAATACTTGGTTGTGCACCTTTTGACTAGTTTAAAGGGGGAGTATTGGTTGACCCTTGGATATTTGTATGTGTTCCTCCTTCAACATGTGTCGACTACCCTTCTCCCATAGGAGTAAAATAAGAAATGGTTTCTTCCACTGTAACAGTCTTCTTGGTGGTTCCATTCTGTGTTGTATCGTCGATATCCTATGACCCTGAGGGTGATGCACTTTCTGACTAGCGACTTTGGACTGGGGAGTTTGAAATTGTTCTCTCCTAGGATACTTGCCGTCAACCTTTCCTGATTTTCTTGTTGTGTGTTGTTGTCTTCTTTGTTATTATTGTTTATTAAACAACTAGAGTAGGGTTGGGTGGTGGATATTATCTTGTAAGGTCGAACATCCCTATTCTCGTTCGTTGCTTCTTTGGAATAGGATTTTTTCTTGGGTCAAGTCGAGTTCTCTTTTACCGATGTGATGAGATTGGGTTCGACTGATATGTACCTTGCTCACCCTCCAACCTTTTCTTTTTTTGTCCCCTTGTTTCTATATGCTTTTCTAAAGCCACTTTGGTTTTCTTAGCTTCAATAGACTTCACATTAAGAGTCTCCATAGCCTCTTTGAATTGTGGCCCAATGCTCAACTTTAAGATATTGTTTGTAGTTGTTTGGTCATTTTCTATCTAGTGGGCCCTCTCAATTGTTTTGTTGGTGAACACAACCGATTTTCCCCTTATCATAGGTTCATTGAAATCGAGAGTCATGTTTGATTTAAATATTTCCTTCCAAATTATCTCAACATCTTCTAGGACTGTATGAGGGTTGATTACTTGCTTACACTTAGATGATTTTTCATTTTGTTTTTTCTTGGTCGGTGTTTGTTTTGATGGCGTTCCTCCTTTATTGTCAAGATTTAGGATGAATTGGTCTATGTAAAATGTCACTTATATTTCCTCTCCCTTCTCTCCATCCATAAAAGGTGTAAAAATGGATTGATTGTCGCTTATCACCTTTGGTGGTATCTGAGTTTGGAACCTCAACTATCGGTCAAGATCCTAGACAATTTGGTACTTTGTCATCTAGAGTTCCATCTTTTCAAGGTCTAGGCCTCTAGTGACTCTGCACCAAAGAGTGGTTGTGTCTAAGCTTAGTTAAATATGGGAACTTGGTGCTAAATCTCTTTGAAATTTTTGTTCGACTTGCCACTTATGTGATACATTTTTAACATGGTTTACCCAAAATTTGAACATGAAATTGGTCGAAATGGAGTTAGATGAGCCGACTGCTCCTAATGAAAAATCCATGAAATTGTTCATAGTTAGGGTATCTCATGCAGTAAACGAAGATTCTTCGGCTGGGCATACTTGGCTCATGGCAATCCAAATTATAAGTGAAAGGAATTTGATTGTGCAACCATTTTCTTGGAAATATTTGCATCTTCTCTTGACTAGTGCAACAAGGTTATCTACCTAGTCGAACTGCGCCCCTGTCTAAAAGATTTTGCCAATATGCTTTTGCATTGTAAGCTTCACGTCAGAAGCTCGACTCGTGATTTTTAGTAACACTGATACTATGATGCATGTCCATTTGACGTAGAGGTTCATGAATTTTTTGATCAACAACCCTTTCAAATTTTTTACTTATGTCCCTCCAGTGAGAGATTGAACCCATTCATTAGGGTTCAAATTTTTTGGCACTGGGGTGCACCTATGCATAATTACCATAATTATGTGGATCATGCCTCACATGATCCAGACTGGGAAATCTATCCATAGATGGAAATTATGGTAGCGAATGACAAGGAATTTGGTAGCTTGTTCCTTCTACCCATTCAATTATGTGACTTGAGGTGTGCCCAGGAAATGATAGATAGCTACCACATTGAGGAAATTTGTTTCTTTATTCCAGAAACTAGATTCCATCCCCCATGCCATGATTTTTTTCCAATTTCGAGACCAATCGATCTCTTCGATTCAGGATCTTATCCTCAATTCCTATGGATAACTAAGGAGATGATGTCTTGAGGTACTCGGGCTGTAGACATGGATTACTGAGAGACAGTTTGACCAATAGTGTCCACTTTCACAGATAGAGGCCCACTTCACCACCATAGATCTCAGGTTCGTCATGAGGGTATCCACCACATCATATTTCTTCCAGAGGAAATTGGGTCTTTCTCCATGAGGTACAAGCCATGTATTATGGTGAGTCTCATTTCAATATTTGAGGCATTTGAGTTTTTTGCATTTTAAACTAATTTTGATTATGTAAGATCTACTTGGAAATTATTCTCTTTTCCTTGTTTCACCTTCATGGTTGACATTGTGCCCTAGTAAGTGGTCACCCTCACGAATTGGTTTTCCACTGAGAGGTCCTCTTGATGAGTCATCGTTCCATTCCCGACCATACTTGTCATTTTCCACACTTCATCCCCTCATATCCTTACCTTTGGTATCTTTGGGTGTATTGACCCAAGAAGGGATTGTCCCTCATTTCATGGGAAGAAGGGGTTGAAGGCCCAGAGGGAAGGTAGATGTAAAAAGATAAAATCCTAATCATGAACCTTCCAAATTATCACCCAAAGAGGTTTTGAGAGAAATGAAATGATTCTCCTAAAAATAAAAGACCTACAAAATCAAACACATGATGTAAATGTCCCACTTGTTGAGAGATCTACATGAAGGTGTGTTACAAGCTAGACTATACCCCCATGGCACTATGTTTACTTCTCCCTTCAAGTGACACTTTGGTACTTCCCCCCAAGATAATTGATTAACCCTATGGAGTACAAAATGTTTGGACCTTAATTAACTAATGGAAATGAGTTGGGCTTGGAAAAAAGAATGCATTGCAAACGAAGTTGCAACACACCGTCTACAAAGGCACCCATAAATGAGACACTACGATCCCTTGTATGTCATGAACCCCATTCCCAAAGGTATTTCTCCCATCCATATCATATTATCAACATGCCTTAGAGAGGGTTTCACCTATAAAACACTCCTTGATTTAGGGGACGATTCACCCAATAAGTCACCTTGTCAACCCTCCCATATGTAAACTTGGAATTGCATAAGGTCTTTGAGCACTTGTTTAGTTTGATGTGGTGGTTTTTTATTTACTTGATTTATATATCATGATGCATTTTCCTTTAGATCCTTGCAGGGAATATTCATTTTCTTTGCATTACCTTTCTTGGTGGATAGATTTGGAAGAACAAGCCTAGCTTGGGCTTCCTTGGGGATTGAATCCCATAGGTTGGATACCATGTCCAACACACTGGACGATCATGGTAGCCTTTCGAGGCATATGAGACACCTTAGAGGATCCATCCTATCCCATTTCCATCCTGATTGTTTCCTCTTGAGGAGAAAACGTCACACTTGAGGAGCTTGGCGTCACCCTAGGGCTAGGGTTTTGGTGGTGAAGGTTTTGAAGATGGACACTTGGAGTGTTTTTATGGGAGAAATCTTGTATTGAAGGAGGAAACGCTAGCGCATGAGAGGGATGCCCAACAAGTCCCAACGACTTTTATTCTTCACTCTAAGGACTTGCAAAAAATATCAAAACATCATCCTTTAGAGGGATGATGTCACATTAGGGTTTCTTATGTGCATTTTTTAAAGTTAAATTTGAATTTAATGATGTAAAGAGGAACAATAAGGTTTTTTGACCCCTTATTTTGTGGTTTACCCTGAAGTTAAGTGGAAAAACACTTTTAGGAGGATTTGTATAAATAGAGATCAAACTCTTGTCATTTTATCATAGATCTCCCATTGTGAGAAGACTATTGTGGATGAAATTTGTGCCCTACTTGGGAAATTTGGACATCTCTCTCTTGTGAAAATGATTTTTGGTGATCTCTCTTGATGAATTGCGTAGCTAAGGTGGTGCACACCTGTTGGAGACTTCTACTATTGATTATGGATGTACATTAATTGGTAAACTAGGGTATGGTCTTTTCTATTGTGGAATTGGTAAGGAATTTTCTGCAAGTGTTGGTGTTTTCTACTAGTTTCATTGATATTATTGTCTTAAGCCCTTGGAGGAGTATAAGAGGATACACCCTCCACCAAGTTTCATGTTATTTGCAATTTGATAAGTCAATTTTTGCAAGGTTGCTAGGAGGAGAGCAAGGGTGTACACCCTCCTAGATTTACCTTAGTTTGATTTGCATGCCCTAGGGAGTAAGAGGGTTTACACCCCTAGCGATGTTGTAGATCTAACTCATACTTTCAAGACTCCATTCACCCAAATTTTAAAGGAACTAATCTGAATTTTTCATTGGATAAATAAATTATTTGCATTGGTAAACATGATTTAGAGAGATATTGATCTTGTTTAAGTTGGAGTATTTTCTTGATGCTTTGAGGTTGCTAAGGCCTAGGGTGTCTTGGTTTTCTTAGTCTTATTAGAGATATAACTCAATAAAAATATACATCCATTAGGGATATGACAAATTACATATCTTCTTGATTATAACTCACATTTAAACCATAAAAAATTGTTGATAAATTGCCCCTATAATCTACTAACCTCAACGCACTTTTTGGGTGGTTTACTTG